>PITA01029934.1:0-17197 GCA_004023965.1 Spilogale gracilis | reverse complement strand
CTCCAATTTGTTTCTACCTTTTTGCCGATGTTCTTTGTCTCTCGTGGCGGTCCAGAAGTGGGAAATATCACATTTCAGGCTGGTTTCATGGGTGTTCACGGTGGTCTTGTAGTGGTTTTTTTGTTGGAATTCAGCTCTCTTCAGGGAACTCCCTGAAATGCGGTCACCTGGCCTTCCGCCATCTTGACCCCCCTCATCTATTTTTTTAAAAGTAGTGTCCATATGCAGTGTGGGGCATGATCCAACTCATGACCCCGAGATCAAGAGTCAGATGCTCTACTGACTGAGCCAGCCAGGTTCCTCAATAATCATCTGTTTTTTTATTAGAATTCTGTACTACTTTGGTAGAGAAGAGCAGCATTCTTGAGCTAGGAGGTTAATAAGTCCACCTTAAGTTGTAATTATATGTATTTGTTAATGAGAATATTTTATTCTTTTATTTTATTTTTAAAGATTTTATTTATTTGACAGAGAGAAACACAGCTAGAGAGAGAACACAAGCAGGGGGAGTGGGAGAGGGGGAAGCAGGCTTCCCACCGAGCAGGGAGCCCAATGTGGGGCTCGATCCCAGGTCTTTGGAATCATGACCTGAGCCGAAGGCAGTCGCTTAACCAACTGAGCCACTCAGGCGCCCCAAGAACATTTTATTTTTGAGTAGCACATAAATCAACATATAATTAATATGTCTAATTAGTACTGTCTTTTAAATTATTTTAATGGAATAAGTGAAAAATTGGGAAAATGAATGGATAGAGATTTAGAAGGTCAGAAAAAACGGGTCCTGAGTCAGAGCCCGGAATATGTTGAGTCTTCTTTTTTAAAAGTATTTATTTATTTTATTTTTATTTTTATTTGTTTTGAATCGTCTTCATTTGGAGTTGAACAGTCCCTGGATGGGTGAGGTTATCTGCAGCTGTCTAACACCTGTTAAGTCTATATAAAATAGTATGTTGAGTGAGAGGTTGAATAAGAGAAATGGAGTGATGGAGGCTATATCTGAGAAATCAGTTTTTAAAAATTACATATTTTTTATCATTTGCTTTAAGGGTTAAAACATATTTCAGTTATGTTTAATGTACAGGTAGAGTCCTTTGTTTTAAAAGTCAAATGAACATTAAAACTATTTTATATTCTTTAATATGGTATGAGAAAACATTTTCTGTGTACAAAGCAAATACTCAGTAAATACTCTAAATACAAGGATTGGCAAGCTTTTTCTGTAAAGTGCCAGATAGTCAATATTTAGGCTTTGTGGGCCAGATGTGTGGTTCCAGTCTCATATTCTCTGTGTATGTGTGTTTTTAAACACCTATTTAAAAATGTGTAAGAAATTATTTTTAACTTGTATGTGATATAAAAGCAGTTTGCAGGGCAGATTTGGCATGTAAGCTGTAGTTTGCAAGCCCTTGTTCCAAAATACTGTTTTTTCCAAATGTTTGGTACTTGTATTTTTTATTATTCTTATGCTTTATTAAAAATCTGCGTTTTTAGAGGGAGCTGGGAAATTCTTACAATATCTTGAGACTAGTTTTTTTTTTCAATTTGAGCAACAATGTTAGGTTCTGAGAATTTAGAAGATTTGGAGAGAAGCAAAGAAATGAAGGTTCAGTCAGGTCAAAGACGAGATTACATGTTTATTGGATTGGTACTAGGTATCAAGAGTTGTTTTGTAAGGGTTGTCTTGGTAGGCTGGTTGAGGACTAGGAGATAATAGATCTTTGAGGTACTTGATTTCTTTCCTTATCAGTATCTTTTTCCTATCTCCTGGGTAAGAACCTTTCACTTTTCAGCCTCCTGTGCTCTAGCGTTTTTCTTCATAGGTTTGGGAGTAGGGAGGATCAGAGATCTAGGTTTTACTTTGGTTCTTCTGCTGACTTGCCTGACATTTGACTGACTTGAACTTCAGTTTTCTCATCTGTAAAATGGTAGGCCTGATTAGATGATTTCTGAGCTATCTTCCATTTTGAATTCTTTTTTCTTTGGAGATTCTCACAAATGAACTTTTGCTTTATTTTCTTTCTATTCTGCTGGCTTTGTATGTACTGTATGTAATACAGTACTTTGTATGTACTGTATTGAGGTGCTATGTACCTCAATCTGTGCCCCACTAGCCTCAACCTTCTATCACTCTGATATAACAGTTATTTTCTAAACTATTCTGAATTACAATCTGAGGATGGAAATTCCATTGACTCTACCAATTATGTATCCTGAAGATGTATTAGGAACATACATATTTGTGTTGTGCTCAACACAGCAAAGTAATAACTCCTTCTCTAAATATCAAACAGGATAGAATTCATTATGACTGGTACAGACTTTTTTTTTGTAGTAAATGGGTGATATAGCATTAAGTAGTATACTAATTTATACCACACTCACCATCAGAAGTATTAGAATAGGCTCTTAATGTGAATTACCTGTATTTTAAGGATGGCAATTTTATTATTATTATTTTTAAGGTGGCTAATTATTTATTAATTTAAAGATTTTATTTATTTGACAGAGAGAGACACAGCTAGAGAGGGAACACAAGCAGGGGGCGAGTAAGAGGGAGAAGCGGGCTTCCCGCTGAGCAAGGAGCCTGATGTGGGGCTCAATTCTGGGACTCCAGGATCATGACCTGAGCTGAAGGCAGATGCTTAACGACTGAGCCACCCAGGTGCCCCTTAAGATGTTTATTTTTATTTTTTTTAAAGATTTTATTTCTTTATTTGACAGAGATCTCTCTAGATCACATGTAGGCAGGCAGGCAGGCAGAGAAGTAGGCAGAGAGAGAGGAGGAAGCAGGCTCCCTGCCAAGCAGAGAGCCCGATGTGGGCCCCGACCCTGAGATCATGACCTGAGATCTAGGACCCTGAGATCATGACCTGAGCCGAAGGCAGAGGCTTAACCCACTGAGCCACCCAGGCGCCCAAGATGTTTATTTTTAAGTAATCTCTTACACCCATTGTGGGGCTCACACTTAGAACCCTGATATCATGCTGCACCGAGTAAGCCAGTCAGGTGCCCCAAGAATGGCAGATTTTTTTTTAAGATTTATTTTATTTTATTTTTTAATAAATGATTTTTAATACTTTCTTCTTGAAAAAAAATTTTTTAAAGATTTTCTTCATTCATTTGAGAGAGTAAGAGAACCTAAGTAGGGGGAGTGGCAGTGGGAGAGGGAGAAGCCAACTCCCCACTGAGTAGGAAGCCTGATGTGGATGGGGCTCAATCTCAGGACCCTGGGATCATGTCCTGAGCTGAAAGCAGACATTTAACCAACTGAGTCACCCAGGTGCTCCCAAAATTCAATTTTAAATTAAGGAAATCGTACTAAAGTTTATCAATATGTAATTATGCATAAAAATAGGATTTATATAGTTCTTAAATTCTTTTTTTTTTTTTAAAGATTTTATTTATTTATTTGACAGAGAGAAATACAGCCAGAGAGGGAACACAAGCAGGGGGAGCGAGAGAGGGAGAAGCAGGCTTCCTGCTGAGCAGGGAGCCTGATGTGGGACTCGATCCCCGGTCTCCGGGATCATGACCTGAACTGAAGGCAGTCGCTTAACCAACTGAACCACCCAGGTGCCCCTATAGTTCTTAAACTCTTACGTATAGTTTATGTCATTTTATTAAAAAGTGAATAATCGAAAATTACCATTTAGTAGTAACTAAGTTGTTTTATGGGACATGAATACTTTAAAGCATATTTGTCATTTAAATAATTAAATATTTATTTGAAACATTAACTTACTAATAAAAACCAGAAACGTCTTTGAAAACACTCAATTTAGTTGAGTTAATCCACTGTAGATGTTTGCAAATGTTTTCCTACACTGATGGTCAGTTGTCTGAGGTGAGCTGTGCATATAATTATAATCAACTCTCAATTATTTGTGTTAGTGGAACACACCAAGGCATGGATAATCCTAAAACAAAGTACTTTATACAGTACCTTCTAATACCTGTTGTGGCCTGTGTATGTATTTGGATCCATGAAGGAGATGTGAGAATGTGTCAGAGGCTCACAAGGGAGGTGGGAGCCAGTATGACTATTTCAAGGTGATAAGAGGTGTTTGAAGGCCTTGGGTTTAGCACTGCATAGCTGACGTGTCATGGGGAGAGCCTGCAGCATGTGAGATCAAACTTGGCAGTTGCAATGAGAAAGATAGAGAAACAGATTAACAAGGATGTGTTAATAAGAATAGTCCTCACGGTTGCAGTGATATTGGTGTGTTTTTGGTTAACAGGTAGCAAAAAACAGTAGTGCTTATTAGAAGTGTACTTGCATTAGTTTTGGTCATCCTTGCTTGTTAAACACATTTTTTACTTACCATAAGTAAGAGCTTTTATTGAGATCTCTACTAAATTAGAATAAATTTATTGCCATGTAACTAATTATTTCAGAAATCCAGGACAAATTTGGAATATTTTTTTACTATTAAAAGTCTTCCTAAGTATCAGTGTTGAACTTGTACTTCCAAAATTTAACTTTTAATGCATTCTAATTTTGTAATGTTGAAGAATATCATGAAGGCAAATGCAGTGGCAACTGGTGAAAGCTATGAATTTGATTTAGGAAAAGCAGAGTAGCCATATTTTTAATTAAAAACATCAGAGGAGTTTTACAAAAATTCTTTTAAAACTAACAAGTGGCTGTGAGTTGATGAGTGCTCAAGCTGGCCGTTAGGTATATATGAGAAAGGAGTGTTCATTCTGTTACTCTAATTTGAATATGATTTTCCCTAAGAGAAAGCTTTGAAAAGTTTGAAGTAGGTGATTGTTGAAAATTTCAGAATGTTATGGACCAAATTTTCTCCTCCTTCCTAATGGAATAGATTTATTGTTTTCTGTTATTATTCGGACCTCAAATAAAACCATAGCTATTTTCTGAATATATATTTGATTTTGTTCACAAGAACTCCTACAGTTCAACCTAGTGTGGTAATAGGATGGCAAGAATACAAATTACGCTCTTTGATTATCCTAACCATTTATTAATTTTATTATTGTAGATTTTTTAAAAAGCTAATGACACCAAATATTTGTACTTAGCTAGAAATAGAGACATTAGAGACATTAATCTCTTAAGTCAATTCTTGTAACAAGTTTGGAAAAAATTGATATTTGAGAGGGCATAATGCAAGGATAAGTGAATTAGTCTTTTCTTTATATCATTGGTTCTTGAGCAGGGAGTTTTTCCCCCGTGGGGACATTCGGCAATGTCAGACATTTTTGGTTATCACAACTTGGTTTGGGGGAGTGCTACAGGTCTACTGGGATACGTCTTCACATCACACCATACTCAGGATAGCCTCCCACAACAAAAAATTATCAAAATGTCAAGAGTGTTGCTGTTGAGAAACCCTGCTTTAGTTTTTCTAAGATGTAGGAATTATTTTTAGAGTAGGCAACTAGGAATATTATATAACCAAACTAAAATCTTTTGATTTTCCATGGATATGTATGCTGTCAAGAATTATGTTTTAGGGGCGCCTGGGTGGCTCAGTTGGCTAAGCGACTGCTTTCGGCTCAGGTGATGATCCTGGAGACCCGGGATCGAGCCCCACATCGGGCTCCCTGCTTGGCAGGAAGCCTGCTTCTCCCTCTCTCACCCCCCCTGCTTGTGTTCCCTCTCTGGCTGTGTTTCTCTCTGTCAAATAAAT
Source organism: Spilogale gracilis (assembly GCA_004023965.1). NCBI lineage: Eukaryota > Metazoa > Chordata > Mammalia > Carnivora > Mephitidae > Spilogale > Spilogale gracilis. The sequence continues at coordinate 11,543 of PITA01029934.1, read as the reverse complement.
AAATAAAATCTTAAAAAAAAAATAGGTATCCAAAAAAGTGCCATATTTTTTTGGTTTTTGTTTATTGTGAAGCATACTTAATATGTATGAAATCTTCCTAGCCCATGTTTTGAATGGATGACTCATTAAAAATTATTCAAAATGGGTGGTGCCTGGGTGGCTCAGTTGGTTAAGCGACTGCCTTCGGCTCCGGTCATGATCTCGGAGACCCGGGATCAAGCCCCACATCGGGCTCCCTGCTCGGCGGGATGCCTGCTTCTCCCTCTCTCACTCCCCCTCTCTGTGTTCACTCTCTGGCTGTGTTTCTCTCTGTCAAATAAATAAAATCTTAAAAAAAATTATTCAAAATGATATTTTTATTTCTCTGAAGTTAAAAATAAGTAAATACCAGTATTATCACTAATATATATGTATTTTTTCTGTTACAGCCCTCCCAAGTAGTTAGAAAGGAAAGCAGATTTTGTAATTTTTACTTAACATGCTCAGAAAAAGCTCAGAAATTATTTTTGCCTTAGAAAGAAATATTTAAAATGATAAGGTTTACTACTTTGATCAGTCTTTGATGCTTTATTTAGATACTAGCTGTGAGGCTCATGGATACTGTTGCTTTTAAAATCTTTTGGTTGAAATAGAAGTCTTTGAATTTCAGGTTCCCTTCATACCTTGAGTAGTTTAGAGGGATAGATAATCAGCTTTCAGATATATATTTTTTAAAGATTTTATTCATTTATTTGACAGAGAGAAACACACTAGAGAGGGAACACAAGCAGAGGGAATGAGAGAGGGAAAGGGAGGCTCCCCACTGTGCAGGGAGCCTGATGTGGGGCTTGATCCCGGTACTCTGGGATCATGCATGGCTTGAGCTGAAGGCAGATGCTTAATGACTGAGTCACCCAGATGCTCCCCTTCTTTAACTTTTTAAAAAGATGTTATTGGAGGGATGGGAGAGCCTGGTGGTGGGTACTGGGGGCACCTATTGCGTGGAGCACTGGGTGTGGGGAATGGGGAATGAATCTTGGAACACTGGAAAAAAAATTTAACAGTAAAAAAATAAAATAAAAAAAATATTAAAACATTAAAAAAAAAGATGTTATTTATTTCAGAGAAAGGAGAAAGCACACAGCATGAACAGGGGTAATGGGAGGAGCAGAGGGGGAAGCAGATTCCATTAGGCTCGATCCAGGACCTGAGATCATGACCAGAGCTGAAGGCAGATGCTTAACCAACTGAACCACCCAGGTGCCCCACTCACACATTTTTTTTCCTTTTCTTTTTTTCTAAGATTTTATTTGTTTATTTGAGAGAGAGTGGGAGCACAGAGGAGGAATGAGAGGGAGAAGCAGACTCCCCACCTAGCTGAGAGTCTGATGTGGGATTCCATCACAGGACCCTAAGATCATGACCTGAGCCAAAGGCAGATGCTTAACTGACTGAGCCACCCAGGCACCCTTGTTTTCAGATTTCTTAAAGTGATATTTAATGCTGTCATAATGGTTATCATCTTTGCATTTCTGTTTTATTACCTGGTTCCATTTTCAGAGAGCGGAAAGTGAAGTAGGACTGGAGAGGAATTAGTGTCTGTTAATTGCTGCTTGAACCAAGAATGGTGTGAGAGATATGAACAATTTTAGTGAGGTTTTTTCCAACATTTTTTACTCTAACACACAGTAAAAAATATATTTTACATTGCATCCAGTACACAATTTCTGTATATCTTCTGTATATTCTGTATATCTATATATATATACCTAAATAAATGTTTCAGGAAAAAATACTATGTGTATATACAGTCTGGTATTTCTGTTCTTCTTTATTTAAAATCATTGCTCTTCACATTCCACTAAATTATAACCTGCCGTTTGAAAAATGCTGTTTAAGTGTATTAGTTATCTGTATTTGTGCAGAACGTCACCATCTATTAGCAAATAGAAGACTAAGTAAAAACACATTTGTCCTATGTGAACATTTAATAAATAGGATAAATTAATGAAATATTTTATAAGTATTTCTCATGATAAGATATAAGGAAACGTTTTTGTAAGAGAATGACTGTTAATACTGTATTTATATTTTAGGCTTCTTTTTTTTTGTAACTAGGCATTTGAACACCAATGGAAATTATACTAATAGGTTATTTTAAAATATAACCAAATTAATACCTAGGGCTTTCTTAATCATTATGTTAGTTTAAATATTAATGGAATTTGGAGGAAAATTAGCATGTTTTAGCCCAAGGGTTGGCACACTTTTCCTTTAAAGGCCCAGCTAATATTTTAGGCTTTGCAGGCCATACAGTCTTTGTTTTAACCACTCATCTCTGCCTGGGTAGTGTGAAAATATGTACACAAATAGAATAGCTATGGACCAATAAAATTTTATTTATGGAAATGGAAATTTGAATTGTGTATAATTTTCACATGTCATGACATTATTTTTCTTCTGACTTTTAAAAACCTTTAAAACATGTAAACACTGCTCCTGGGTTGTAAAAAAAAAAAAAAAACAAACCAAACCAAAACAAAACCAAAACCTTGAGGTTGTAAAAAACAGATTGTGGGCCAGATTGGGTCTGCCAACCGTGATTTGTCAACCCTTGCTTTTGCCTAAGAATGGAGAGAGCCACTAGGTCCAAAAGGACAAAATTTAGCAGTTGGGGTTAAGTATATGAATAATGATGTTAAATCTCTGAGCATTTATAGTTTGATTTTTCTGGGTAATAGAGCTATATATTTTTGTGTTGTGCTTATAATTTATTTTACAGACCGTTGATATTCATAAAGAGAAAGTTGCAAGAAGAGAGATTGGTATTTTGACTACCAATAAAAACACTTCAAGGACACATAAGATTATTGCTCCAGCCAATCTTGAACGACCAGTTCGTTACATTAGAAAACCTATTGACTATACAATTCTAGATGATATTGGACATGGAGTAAAGGTAAGTATAATTTTTGTCAACCTTTTAAAAAACAATAGTTCATAATGGAACTAACGCTTTAGAAAATTCTTTTGTCTTTTCTTTCCTGGAGGCCCAAGTTTTGGCCCAGTTTTGGTTCTGAAAATTCCTTACTACTATAACTATTTTATTCTTTTTGCTTCTTCTTAGTGCTGTGTTTTCAAGTTGTAAACAGTCATCTTTAAATGAATTGCATTTAATCAGTTATAAGATTAACTCATATAGATCAGGCAAATAAGTGTGGTAGATTTTTTTCTCATCTTTTAATGATTTAATATGACTGATTAAAATTACTCAGCATGTTCTTAAAGTATCTACCATATCTTAAATATTGCAAAACTTTGGCATTAGTTTTCAGAAGGAACATGTATGAACAACCATGTACTTTGAATCTTTCTAAAATAATTGTACCCCGTAACATTTTGGGTGAGAATAGTGTAGATGAAAGTAATGTATATGTATAGTGCCATGATCAAAACCAAGGTGCACATAAATTTCATTTAAATTGTTATTTATACTTAAACTATTTGGAGTTTCCACTAAGTATTGTTACATAAAGCTTCTATCTTAATCAGTCATTTGAAAGGCAATGACTTATATGTGACATTGAATAAATACTTATATACGTGTGAAACTATAGAGTTTATACAGTTGATTTATGTCTATGTAAGCAAATTTAAACTGAAAAAAAAAATACCCTACTTTTATGGCTAGAAATCGGTTAAGTGTAAATTTAAGGTAGATCTAGGTAAACGAAAACATACAGAGTAAATTTTTTTTAAAACATTTTTCTTAGAATTTTGATATAAGCAATATTTGGAATTTGATATTTAATTTTATAAATTATTTAAAATTTTATAATTTGAGATTATTCACGGCTAGTAATTGCTAATAGAAAATTTTAGGGTAATGCCAGAATCTAATTACAAAAGACACTTAGAATATAGAACATATTTGTGCTTGTCCACTTATATAATAAACACATGATTTCCTTCCCACTCCAGTTCTTACTTAATTCAAGTAAAATGTTATTCTTTTGGGACTCTGTAGTCTTTTTTATTATTTGGATTTTTAGTGTTTCGGGTTCAGTAATTTGAAGAAATCTTTAATAAAGTTTTAAGATAAAACAATGTCATAATTTCATCAAAAAAACCTTCCTGTTCATGACACATTCTGCTTTGACCACTCTTTCTATGATCTACTGAAACATTATTTTTTAATGCTGAATGCTTAACTTGTTTTTTCTTTGTTTTTTTCCTTTCTCTTCACATCCTGAAGTTCCAACTAACCTTTCAATGCTTTTTTTCCTTACCTCTTTTATTTGCTCCATTTATGCATTAAGTGGTTGCTTAGATTTAAGGTAAGAGATTCCAGGGCTGGATTTCCATTCTTTGTTCTTATGTAGAGTATTACATATGGGGAGTGAAGAGATATTTGGCACTTGGCCTTCTAAAATCAATTAAAGAGGAAATAATTCCTCTTTTTACTTTTTAAAAATTTTTATCATGCAACTTTGTGGTGTGTCTTCATGCTCTATGAGGGCAGATTTTTTTGGTCTGTTTTGTTCACCACCCTGCCCTATGTGCCTAAAACAGTACCTGATGCATACATTAGGTGCTTAGTAAATATTTTTGAATAAATGCTTATTTTGCAATGTTAATATATTTTATGAAACTTAAATATGTTATTCTATTATAGAATGTTATTATTAAGTAAAATTAGGTGGACTTTTGTAAATGTAGAATTTATGTTATAGATTGGAGGGCCAACTAATGTGCTTTTATTTAACCCTCCCCCTGTGTAATAGCCTTTTTATTCTATAAATGGTGTGCTTTATTATACACCTTGTGGCCAGTATGTCATTATCTCTTGACTCTTAGTCAATGTAAAGAAATTGAGAAGTGGAGAATATTCAATGTTATGGGTTTTTTTTTTTAAGTTGCAGTATCATGTATTTTGCAAAAAGCAAAATTAGTTTCTCTTTTTCAAATTGCTATATAAGATACATATTTCAATATAAACTCACTTTGAGTTTTACTAGCTGAGTATTATATCAAAACATCAGAAGTTCATGAATGTTTAACAGAATACACATTAAGAATTAGAGAAGTATTTGTTTTAGTAATACTTTATGGTTTGTTTTTTCACATTTTAGTATTTTGGAGAATTGTGAAAGACATGCAGGTATATCCAAGAATCATTTAAATAGAATACTACTAAAATTATTTTCATCAAACCGAGCATGTATTTCCTTTTTGTTCTTATTTTCTTAGCTAAACTTTAAAATTTCTTTTCAAATACATTTTCTTTCAAAACCCTGTTATGTGCCGTGTCTTCAGTATAGAAAGTGATAACAAGAAGATAACTGAGATCTGAATCAACAGCTACTAATACTAACCATGGCCACAGACATCTCAACACATCCTGGTAGACAGATGAGACTAGAGTCAAGTAAATGAACTTCTTTTGTTGCTGAGTAGAATGTTTGGTCCATGCCCTTAGTCTTGGTGAGTGGGGCATGTGGAATTGTGAGGCTATTTCTTCTGCATTAAATACAAAGAACTAAACCCAAAGCAATATGTGACTACCTTAGCTCTTTTTCTGTAAATACTGTATTCAAGTTTTAGCTATTGATGTGTTTTCTCCAAAGTGATAGAAGTACACAGAAAGATTATCTGAAAGAAAACACAGAAATGGACCAGTTCTTTTCCCCTCCAAGTTTAGATCAGCTTGCTTAAGCTACTATCCCATGCTTATTTCCTCCAAACCCAACTATGATTCCTTCTTGACCTTCCTACATTCAGGATCTGTTCCAAAATAAATAGGAAATGAGAGAAACCCCTAGACAGCAAGGAAATACCATACTTGTATAAGATTCTTTTTTTTTTTTTTTTTAAAGATTTTATTTATTTGACAGAGAGAAACACAGTTAGAGAGGAAACACAAGCAGGGGGAGTGAGAGAGGGAGAAGCAGGTTTCCCGCCGAGCAGGGAGCCCGATGTGGGGCTCAATCCCTGGTCTCCAGGATCATGACCTGAGCCGAAGGCAGTTGCTTAACCAACTGAGCCACCCAGGCGCCCCGAGATTCTTTAATGTCTTTGCTGTTTGTACCATAAACCTCACTCCTGAGTACTGTGGTGCTATGTAGGTGTTTCTGCAATATCTGGGTAGAATTGCCTGTGAAAAGAGTACTCTGAATTCATCCTAGAAGCTAGAATGCACAGTGCTGTCTTTTCTTTCTTCCTGTCCTTTTTGTGAGTGTCTTCTCTGTAAACTTGTAGCACATAGTTAATAATTTTAGGTGAACCAAAACAAAGTAGAGTGAAAAAAAAGTTCATTTTTTTAATCATTTCTCTTTTTATTCTGGTATTAAAAAATGAGTGGTTTTGGAAGGTGATTAATAGAATAATTTAATACATTAAAGGTAGAAAACAGAATTAAAGAGAAAATGTTATAGTTGGAAGGGATTGCAGATAATAAACTAGTTTAGTGGTTTCCAACTGATCTTGGATACCTGTGGATTATATCAAGTGCCCTAAAGGTCCCCTGACATTTGTTGGGGACATCTGCTACTTTGATTTCCTCAGTTCTTCCTGAACTCTGTGTTTGCTCTTGTTGCTGTCAGACTTTTGATGCTTTTCAGACAGACTCTAAACAAAGATCACATTTTGAGGCCAGACACATGGGATTTGACTCCGAAGAATCCTCCAGACCAAAAGTTGAATTTTTAACATTTTATATAGCATGTTCTCTTGGTGGTTCATGGTCCTTTTCATCTAAATTTAGGTAATTTCTTTCTTTAGTTGACTTCAGAGAACAAGTTGTAGAGTTTAATTCATAAGACCTTTGAACACAAGGTGGAGATAGTTTTATAACAAAAGGCATAAACTAAAGGGTGGCATGCCGAATTGGAAGTGTTTTCATATGTACCTGAGGCCATAGTGGAATTTACCTTGGACTGGGATACCTTTTCCCTGCTCTTTATTTTAAAAGTAAAAAGAGTTTTAAGACCCTGTTACTAATGTATTTGAAATGGATTTTTCTTTTGATAGCAGTGAAGTGGTCACTCATGAAGCTAAGCTTTAGTACTTTTTAACTAAATATATTAGTTTAATAAAAAATAGTTAAGGACTACTAATCTGTTAGTGTAGTATTTATTTCAGTTGAATATGCTGTGTAAACAGATTCTAAATTCATGAGGAGGCGTTAAGGATTTGTTTTACAACTAATTGTTGTTAAGAATATAGCACTTTTGAAAATTTTGCTTGGGATCTTAAAGATATGTAACTTAAACCTGTGTAAGAAGTGGTTTTAGTTTTTCACTTGAGTATGTTTTGTAATGTTCGAGCAGTTGTTTGTTATTCCCTACAGAAGGATGATAAATTGCTTCTCACATTGCCAGCTTTCATGTGCATCTGAGTGTTCGGTCTTGAGTATTTACTGGATGCATTGTTTGGAGGGAGAACTCCATAACAGCAACCCTTGGGAGACCCATCTGGTTTTACTGATTTTGGCGAAGGCCGGTTGTCAGAAAGTATTTTCAAAATCAAACAAATTTTCTCATCTTTGTTACTCTTTTCTTGTCCTTCTTTCTTTACCTATCTCTTTTCCCCTTTATTCCTACTCTATTATTCCCTTATATCTGTATTGGATTATTTCAGGACTGTTGGTACCTTAGGCTTTTTGTCTTTCTCTTACTAAAAATTTTACCACTTCTGAATTTATAGTCAAACTCCTAATTACAACTCTGATTTCCTTCAAAGGATGTCCTGGTCCTTTTCCTGCTAGCCCTGGGAATTGAAGTGGGAATATATATCTACTCTGAGGAGAGGGATAGAGATCTCTAGGAAGACAAAGAATTATGTATTGGATGTGACTGTGGGAAATAATACTGGACAGTGAATGAAGACCCAGAGGTGCTTGACCACAGCTTCTGCCCATCCTCACCATTCCCCATCCAGATATGGACTATGCATAGTCCTCCCCTTCTCTCTATATACTTAAATCCTGCCTTTTTATTTTATTTTTTTGAACAACAATCCAGCTTAGACTTTTCTTTGAGCCTTTCTGTAGTTTTTTCTTCTCATATTGATATTTGTTTTAGAGATTCCTTTTTTTTAAAAAAAGATTTTATTTATTTATTTGACAGAGAGAAACATAGCTATAGAGGGAATACAAGCAGGGGGAGTGAGAGAGGGAGAAGCAGGCTTCCCGCCAAACAGGGAACCCGATGCAGGGGTCGATCCTAGACCCCGGGATCATGACCTGAGCCGAAGGCAGACGCTTAACATCTGAACCGCCCATGTGCCCCCCCCCCCTTTTTTAGAGATTTCCATATAATTTTGTAGACATTCCTTTTTGCTTAAAACAAGGAGTCTTATTTTATTCCAAAATACTATAAGTTCCTTAAAAGCAGAGGAATCTATAAGCAGAGGAATCATCTTATATGTCTTTGTGTCCCACTCCTCACCCCCCCCCAGCCAAGTGTCTCCCTTAGTTTTCATATTCCTTACCCTTTTTTTTTTTTTTTTTTTTTTTTTTTTTTTTTTTCATATTCCTTACCCTTGTACCTAGTAGTCTGGTAGGTGATAAGTGGTTGATAAATGAGGGATATACTACAGACATTATTTTAGACCATGTCTGCCACTGTTCTGTCATAGCAGGTCATATGTCAGTGGGAGATTTCTTCATAGCAGAAGTGATGTCCTTTTTGAACTAAAGATACCTTGTGAGCCAGCTTTATAAAAAATACTGAAGTTCGCAGGGTACTAGAAAGCACTGAAGTTCATAACGAACATTATATTATGATATATCAAGGTTAAAGGAGATACTGAATGTACCAAAAAAGCATAGAGCAGGAAAGGTTGGAGCATTGTACAAAAAATATTAAGGCGTAAGAATAGCCCTGATACTTGGTGCTAGTTGTAGAGCTCTCCAAAGCCTGGGAAATAGGACCATCCTTTGAACATAAAGGAACTTTTCTACCTCCAGTTTTATCTGCATTCCTTAGTCACAATCCAGTGGCAAAGTATTTGAGCTTTTATCACTTAAGTATTTCTTCTGCTTTGAGGGTTTTGTTTTTGTTTTGTTTTTGGTGGGAAAAAAAGGGGGATATTTCCTACTCCTACTTAATACCTGCTTTACTTAGCTCTCAATGATGACTTTCCCCTTTATGGAATCAAAAAATACCCACATGGGGTACCTTGGTGGCTCGCTCATTTGTTAAGAGTCTGCCTTCGGCTCAGGTCATGATCCCAGAGTTCCAGTATCAAGTCCTGCATCAGGCTCCCTGCTAGGCGGGAAGGTTGCTTCTCCCTCTTTCACTCCCCCTGCTCCTGTTCCCTGTCTCGCGGTGTTTCTGCCAAATAAATAAATAAAATCATTAAAAAGGATACATAATGGAATGATTGTTGCAGTAAGCCACTTCATTCTGATTCCCAAATAAAACTTTGAAAAGTATAATGAGCAATCCCACTCATGGTTCAGGACCATTAACTACATGTTTATATGCCAGATGATAGTTCTGTTTATATTTACAATTTGTTTTAAAATTTCATGTGGAATTGCTGTTATAAAGTGGGTGCAGTTTTGCTGTGCTTTCTTTGTCCCAAGTTTATGGTGTGTTCTCTTTCTCTGCCTCTGTCTCTTGGTCTTTCTCCCTGGAAGTCCCTTTCACCATATACACAATTTAGTCCTCCGGTGTTCTGCTTATAAGGAGATGTTGTCTCCCCATAAACTTCCCTCAAAATAGTGTTTAGAACCATGATTGCTATCCAGTAAATTTTTTATCAAATGATTTTATATTTGAAATATACTTTCTTAACTTTAATTATAATAGAGATCCTACCTATGATAAACAAATTAAGTTTTATTTGGGAGTTATTCCTGTTCTTTCTGCTTTTACTTAAATTAGATAGTATATATATATATCTTATATGTCTTATATAAATATAAATAAAATCTTACATAAATAATATAAATCTTATATATATGTAAATATGTAAATCTTAAATATATAAATAAACCTTAACATATATATATGTTAAGATTTATTTATTTAAGAGCGAGCACAAGCAAGTGTGGGAACAAAGGGAAGGGGGGGAGAGAAGCAGACTCCCTGCTGAGCACAGAGTCCCATGAGCCCACCACCTGAGAGGTCATGACCTAAAATTGCGCCACCTAAGTGCCCCCAAGTATTTATATTCTGCATAGCCATAGTCATTGTTTTACTTAGCATAGAAGCATTTTTCACAAAGGAAGACCACCTCGAAGAAATATTGGAAAACTCTTTTAGCTTAATATAAGTGTACAGTGTCAGTGACATAGAAAATTACAGATTTTTTTGGACATTGTACAGAAATGGTTTGGTTTCTTCAGTGATTTCAGTTACTTATTCAAACCTCACTAAGCAAGCAGATACAATCATTTGATGATCCTACAAATCATAAAATGTGTCAAGTTTTGTTTATGGAAATGTCCATCAGATTTTAATTTATAGATTGTTTATTTTATATTTTTTAATTGATTAAAAGGTTTCTAGAAGATACTGCAATTTAAATAAAAACACCTTAGATACCAAAACCTTGAATCAAAGTTGGAAAGCGGTTTTTACATATTTTAGCTATTCCATGTATAGAATAAAATTCTCTTTTACTTTTTCTGTCCCTGCCTCCTTTTCCTTCCTGTTTCTAGCAAATTGATGTAGTTTACTGTTGGCTCACCTACTTCTCCCTCGTCACTTGAAGTAACTTTGGGTTTTATGTTGTTTAAGGTTGAGCTTAAAGGACTTTGGTTACTACTGTAGAAAATCTTCTGGTATCATAAATGAAGATTACAGTTTGAAAAGCTACTGGTTATTTGTCATATTACTCCTAAAATTTTCTCTAAATGTGGACTGATTTTTTTCAAAAGTTTTTCTGGCATTTTCATTTTAAGAAATGATTAGCATACCCTCTGCTTATTAATGAGGGGAAGAACAAGGATAAGTTAATCTTTATTCTTAATAACCGGTTTGTTTTGTATTTATTGTTTAAAAATAACAAAAGGATTATAGATAAATGTTTCAGTTTAAAAATACTGACATCTCAAAGGTATCATTTGTCATTAAAGATTGTTTTAGCATCACACACAACTTGTTCACTGGGTTATTCATTTGAAGAGTTTGTCTCTTGATATATTATTTCTTGCCTTTTCAGATAACAAGTAGTATTTTAGAAGTTTTTTAAATTTCACTTAAGCCAGAATTAATTTTGACCAGCCTCAATACTCTATATGATTATGATTTGTATTCTTAAAATTTATATTTTGAAATTATAATTATAAATGTATCCTGATTTCAATGGTGTAATGTCTTGCAGTTTCTTTTTATAAGTATCATTTGAATATTCCAGACATATTCTTTTTTTTTTAAAGATTTTATTTATTTATTGGACACAGAGAGAGATCACAAATAGGCAGAGAGGCAGGCAGAGAGAGAGATGGAAACAGGCTCCCTGCTGAGCAGAGAGCCCAATGTGGGGCTTGATTCCAGGACCCTGAGATCATGAACTGAGCCAAAGGCAGAGGCTTAACCCTCTGAGCCACCCAG
>PITA01029933.1:0-17204 GCA_004023965.1 Spilogale gracilis | reverse complement strand
TTTTTAAGATTTTTTATTTATTTATTTGACAGAGAGAAACACAGCCAGAGAGGGAACACAAGCAGGGGGAGTGAGAGAAGGAGAAGCAGGCTTCCCGCCGAGCAGGAGCCCGATGTGGGACTCGATCCCGGGTCTCCGGGATCATGACCTGAGCCGAAGGCAGTCGCTCAACCAACTGAGCCACCCAGGCGCCCCCATAAGTTATTTTCATATGTGTTCAGTTCCTAAATATTTGAAGATTTTCTTGTGTTCTTTCTGTTAATGATAATTTAGTTTGGTTCCATTGTGGTCCGAGACTACATTCTATATGATTTCATTTCTTTAAAATTTTTGAAGTTTGATTTACAGTCAAGATGGGGACATATATTCCCTGTGCATTTTGTGGAAAATGTATATTCTGTTGGTTTTGGTAGAGTGTTCTGTAAATGTCGACTAGATCCTCTTGATTGATGGTAGAATTCTTCTACATTGTTTCTGATTCTCTGTCCGATTTTTCTAACAGTTACTTAAAGAGTTGTGTTAAAATCTTTAGCTGTACTTGCGGGATTTGTGTAGTTCTTCTTTTAGTGGCTTTTCATTTTTTTAAAAATTTTTCACATCCTGGAGCTCTGTTGTTTGGTACCAATACATTTTTAGAATTGCTATGTTTTCTTTGTGATTGACCTTTTATCATTATGTGACCTTTCTCTTTGGTAATCTTTGTTCCAAGGCCTCTTTTGTTAACATAGTTCCTGATATTAATATAGCTACTCTTGTTTTCCAGTGATTGTTTCCCTGATAAATGTTTTTATCCTTTCTTTTCAATCTTCAATATGTTTGATATGCCTAGATTATTATACTGAAGTGAGTTTTTTGCAGACAGCATATTTTTAGGTTGTGTTTTGTAATCCACTCTGTCAGTCTGTCTTTTAATTGGTTTGGTTAGACCATTTATATTTAAATATAATTATTGATACGATCTTATATTCTGATTCTATGTTGAAATTTATTTTTTATTTATTTTCCTATTTCCCCCCTTTATTTTCTTTAATATATTATTAATAGTCCTTTTCTTCCATCTCTTGTATTTGATTAGTTCTAAGTCTGCTTTTATTGGTTATTGTATATCTTGACAATCACATTTTCCTGCTTTTTAGTATGTGATATTTTTAGTTATAAGCCGTATGCTGTGGATGATCCCTTTTCAAGTATATCTTGATTATCCTGTTCTTGTAAAACTGTTATGTTTTGTTCTAACAGGCAGTTAAATTACCAGTGGATCACTGGTCATAGAAGGCTTAATTTCATCCTTATTCTTATATATCTACTTCCTTGCTCCTTGATCTTTGGGTACTCTTGGCTCTCCATCATCTCATTTGATAGCCTGGATATTCACCACTGGTCTTTCTGTATTGGCTGAGCCTAAACTCCCAAGGTCTCCAACCTTACAGCAGCCATTCTCTGCTGCCCTTCGTAGAGTATCATCTTTGGTGTGTTCAACTCAGGAGTTGCCCAAGTATCTGAAGATAATTTTAAATAGAGTTTGAGATTACTGTGTATTTTCTTTTTCTCAGGTATCCTGCCCATATTCCACAGGTCCTAACTGTTTTGACTGCTTTGTATTCTGATCTTTGTTTTCTTTGTTGAAAGAGAGCTTCACTCTTTGTTTAGCCTCAATTTCTTTAGACCATTGTTTGGAAGATGCCTAAAGAGAGAAATCTGGAGTAAATGTAAGGTTCATCTTATGTGCTGCCTTTTATTGGTGCTTAGCCTTAGGTTGGTTGCTGTTTAGTGCTCCCAGTTGCTTTATCTCTTTTTCCCAAATTTTATCATTTTTTAATATAGGAGAGTGAGTCTAGTACTGGTTACTGGCCAGTATTAGAATTTTAAGATTGGATTATTCTGTTTTTACTTCTTTATTTTTTCCTTTGACAAAATTAAAATTTTTTATTAGAGCAAAAAGTGCTTAGTATAATTTCTCTCTTAATATATGTACTCAAGATATGGTAGCAGAATCAGTAAAGAAATTGAAGTAAATTCACACAAAATTATTGGGAGCCTAGAGCAGCTATGCATGGCAGTAGTTCCTTGATCTGTGAATACTTATAAATTCTATTTTCTGGGCTCCTGGATGGCTCAGAGAGTTGAGCCTCTGCCTTCAGCTCAGGTCATGATCTCAGGGTTCTGGGATCGAGCCCACATCGGGCTCTCTGCTTGGTGGGGAGCCTGCTTACCTCTCTTTCTCTGCCTATTTCTCTGCCTATTTGTGATCTCTCTCTCTAATAAATAAATAAAATCTTTTTTAAAAATTCTATTTTCTTTTCACTTAGGAATGTATTTCAAATACTAGATGACTTAATACAGTAATTTGGTTAAAATATACTTTATTTTACATATATTTGAAGTATTAGTGTTTAATAGTAAAGCTAGAATTTTATTTCAGTTTTAGTAAAACTGAAATTTTAAGGCCAAGTCATTTTTTTTTACATCATGTCAAAAGTGATTAAAGCTGGGCTAGTCATTTAGTTAAATATCATGGAACTCTTGGGGCGCCTGAGTGGCTCAGTTGGTTGAGCGACTGCCTTCAGCTCAGGTCATGATCCTGGAGACCCGGGATCGAGTCCCACATCGGGCTCTCTGCTCGGCGGGAAGCCTGCTTCTCCCTCTTTCACTCCCCCTGCTTGCGTTCCCTTTAGGCCTGTGATTCTCTCTGTCAAATAAATAAATAAATAATCTTTAAAAAAATAATTTAAAAAAATATAATGAAACTCTTGATGGATATTAAAATCTAACATTTAATTAAGGGTTTCTTTAACTAATTCTTTTTTTTTTTTTTAAGATTTTATTTATTTATTTGATAGAGAGAAACACAGCCAGAGAGGGAGCACAAGCAGAAGGAGTGAGAGAGTGAGAAGCAGGCTTCCCGCTGAGCAGGGAGCCCGATGTAGGTCTCGATCCCGTGCCGGGATCATGACCTGAGCCGAAGGCAGTCACTTAACCAACTGAGCCACCCAGGTGCCCTTTAACTAATTCTTTAATAGAAGATTGCCCAACCTTATAAAACCTTATTTTTGTACTCGGTCTTTACCTTTCATTAGCAGTATTTTGGTCCTTTCGAAATACAGAACAACAGAGCATTTGACTTTATATGCTGTAACAAGAGTTAAGGGCTATATAAAATTTTGATGTAAAGAACCTTGAAACTACAGGTATGCCTGGGTGGCTTAGTTGGTTCAGTGGCTGCCTTGGGCTCAGGTCATGATCTCACAGTCCTAGTATTGAGCCCCACAAAAGACTTGCTGTGTAGTGGGGACTCTGCTTCTCCTTCTCCATGTGCTGCTTCCCCTGCTTATGCTCTCTTGCTTGCACTCTCTCTCTCTCTCTCAAATAAATAAATAGAACAAAGAATCTAAAACCAAAGAAGAATATTTATGGTGATAGAAGGATAGAATGAATTACCCTCCATGAGAATGTTTTATTAATTGCCTTACTGTCAGGGTGCATAGGTGGCTCAGTCTTTAAGTGTCTGCCTTCAACTCAGGTCATGATCCCAGGGTCCTGGGATCAAACCCCACAACAGGCTTCCTGCTCAGCAGAAAGCCTACTTCTTCCCCTCCCACTCCCCCTGCTTGTGTTCCCTTTCTCCCTGTGTCTCTCTGTCAAAAAAATAAATAAAATCTGGGATGCCTGGGTGGCTCAGTCATTAAGCATCTGCCATTGGCTCAGGTCATGATCCCAGGGTCCTGGGATCAAGCCCCACATCGGGCTCCATGCTCTGCAGGAAGCCTGCTTCTCTCTCTCTCACCCCTCCTGCTTATGTTCCCTCTCTAGCTGTGTTTCTCTCTGTTAAATAATTAAAATCTTACATAAATAAATAAACAAACAAACAAATAAAATGAAAAAAATTGCTTTATTGTCTATGCAGATGGACGCATGGTAATATTATTTACAATGAATAGATATTTGTTTTGCATCTTTGAAAAACTCTTTCACTGCAACAAGCTAATGATGAGGAAAATATAGGGTACTATTAGCCCACAGAAGTTTTCCTTGGTGACATAATCCCAAGTGGTAATGACTTCATAGAATTTGTTGTTATTTTTTTGTCAAGTCTTTGTTTCTGAAATAACTCTTAATCTAGTTTCCTCACTTAAATATGACAGCTAGGGTGCCTGGGTGGCTCAGTTGGTTAAGCAGCTGCCTTTGGCTAGGGTCATGATCCCGGAGCCCCGGATCAAGTCCCACATCAGACTCCCAACTCCATAGGGAGTCTGCTTCTCCCTCTGATATTCTCCCCTCTCATGCGCTCTCTCTCTCTCAAATAAATAAATAAAATCTTTAAAAATAAATAAATAAATATGACACCTAGGTTTGAGGGTATAGTTATATTTGACTTGGCAGTAGTATAAATAGTAATTATTTTGGGGTCCTAATGTGTGTGGACTTAACAGATTTTTGAACTTCAAAGAATGTGAAAATTTGAAATTATTTGGAATTGTTAATATATGTTGCAAGTCTGATTTTTGTGGAAAATACTGGGTTTGCTCAAAAGTAAGGTAAAGTAATTTTAATGGAGTTTTTGATAAGACATCTCAGGTTTCTCAGATGGGCATGATAATATGTATGTATCTAAGGTGCATCTTCTTTTCTTTCTTCCTTTCCATCTTTCCTCAACCTCTTATGTCTTTTCCCCCAATTTAAAAATCTCAAAACAAAAAAATTTCTTCCTTCTTGCTTTACTTCTAAAAATCTGCAGGATGGACACGTAGAGGTAGCACGTTTGCTTTTGGATAGTGGTGCGCAAGTGAACATGCCCGCAGATTCATTCGAGTCTCCGTTAACACTAGCTGCTTGTGGAGGACATGTTGAATTGGCAGCTCTACTTATTGAAAGAGGGGCAAATCTAGAAGAAGTTAATGATGAAGGATATACTCCCTTGATGGAAGCTGCTCGGGAAGGACATGAGGAGATGGTGGCCCTACTCTTAGCTCAAGGTAAAGTAGTTTTACTTCTTTATTTAAAAAATAAATTTCCTTTGGATGTTTTGTGTTGAGTATCAGTGAAGTTTACTACAACTAAAGTATTTTTTTGCATTGATGATAAAAGAAATTTTCAGAACCCTAGAAGGAATCCCAGAAGCAGGGAGAAATGATTAACACAATTTAGAACAATATTTTTGTCGTAAGTATTGCAGCTAGTGTATCAGTTTTTATGCTTTCCTCTTAGGAGCAAATATAAATGCCCAGACAGAAGAAACCCAAGAAACTGCTCTGACCTTGGCTTGCTGTGGAGGATTTTCTGAAGTTGCAGACTTCTTGATTAAAGCGGGGGCTGATATAGAACTCGGCTGCTCCACACCTCTGATGGAGGCTTCACAGGAGGGACACCTTGAGTTGGTTAAATATTTATTGGCTGCTGGTATGTGAATTTAAAAATGCCTTTTAAAAAAAGGATTTTATATTGCTTTCATAACTTTATCAATTAACCTTAACTTTTTTATATCTACAAAAGTTGAAAGCCAGCTTCGTAATTTGATTGTTCTTCTTAGGCTACTACATCTCTAAAAATGTCATTTTGATTTTTTTAAAAGATTTTATTTATTTACTTGACAGAGAGAAACACAGCTTGAGAGGGAACACAAGCAGGGGGAGTGAGAGAGGGAGAAGCAGGCTTCCTACTGAGCAGAGAGCCCGATGTGGGGCTCGATCACAGGGCTTCTGGATCATGACCTGAGCCAAAGGCAGATCGAATGAGTCACCCAGAGGCCCCTAACATTGTCATTTTTAAAACATTTTCTTATTGTTAATGTTTGCTTCGTGACAATAGCCTTTTCATTGACCTTCTCCATTGAATAGTGTGTGGCTTCTGGAAGGGAGAAATTAGTTCCTCTTAGTCTCTGTTAGTAAGTGGAGGTGGGGATGATGACATTATAGAGGTCATAGTTTGATACCTTTAAGCCTGTTCATTTCCTGATTTTTTTAAAGTCTTCTTAAGAGGAAAAATAAAGAACAAGCGGGAATTTAATTTTTGGCAGAAGTACTTAATTTTAAAATAATTTGTGCTTTATGCATTAATAAGCAATAGGAAAAAATAAGTAGTTTTGCATAAAATATTTACAGTTTTATAGCATAAAATAAGAATATAACAAAAAGATGCCTGCGTGACTCAGTCGTTTAAGTATCTGCCTTCAGCTGAAGTCATGATACCAGGGTCCTTTGATGGAGTCTCACATTGGGCTCCTTGCTTAGTGAAGAGCCTGCTTCTCCCTCTGCCTCCTGCTCCCTCCACCTGCTGCTTTCCCTGCTTGTGCTACTATTCTCTGTCTCTGGCAAATAAATAAATAAAAATCTTTAAAAAAAATTCCAGAAAAAACTAACCCAGATAGACATACACCTTTATATGTATTTTAGAAATAATGTAAAATTTTTCTTTTTATCCGTATCGGACATATTGTTTAAAACTTGACATATGAAGAAACTAATATTTAAAGGAAAATAAATTTTTAGCAAAACTTTATTCATCTTTTTTTTTAAAGATTTTATTTATTTATTTGACAGAGAAAAACACAGCTAGAGAAGGAACACAGCAGGGAGAGTGGCAGAGGGAGAAGCAGACTTCCTGCCAAAAAAAAAAAGAACCCAATGCAGGACTCAATCCCAGGACCCTGGGATCATGACCTGAGCTGAAGGCAGACACTTAACGACTGGGCCAACCAGGCGCCCCTTTATTCATCATTTTTAAACTTTTATTGTTAACATTAATTTCATTATAGCCCAGATTCAGTTTTTCCTTTGAATTATTATTGAAATAATTTCTTAGAATTGTTAATGGTTCAGATGATTTTGTAGTTTTTGAACAAAAATATAGACCAATCATACAAAGTAACCTCTCCCCTGACTCAAATATTATTAATCATTGCAGTTAATGTATGCATTGTTCAGTCATTATACCGCCATTATTTTCAGCTACTATCTTCATCCCCTTCAGGAGGCCTTTCCCATAGTCTTTCCACATTCCTCTATGTAAAGTCTTGCTGTTTTTTTTTTTTTTTTTTTTTTTTTTTTTTTTTTAAGAATTCATTTATTTATTTGACAGAGTGAAACACAGTGAGAGAGGGAACACAAGCAGGGGGAGTGAGAGAGGGAGAAGCAGGCTTCCCGCCGAGCAGGGAGCCTGATGTGGGACTCGATTCCGGGCCTCCTGGATCATGACCTGAGCTGAAGGCAGTTGCTTAACCAGCTGAGCCACCCAGGCACCCCTAAAGTCTTGCTGTTTTAAGAAGCTTTTAAGAGAAGGAATAAATGTTTAATAAGAAATTATTGAATACCAAGACATTCTGCTCAGCTTTTATGTTATCTCTGTTAATTACCACTGGTCCCTGTATGGTAAGAAATATTAAACACATTCTTATAAATATGGAAACAGTACACAATTGTGTTACCTTAAGGCAACCAAGCTAATAAGTGACAGAGCTAATCTTCATACTTAGAACTCTGGACATCACTTTTTCTGTTGTACCACCATGGAGTCTTGTTTAGCTGCTTAGGCTAATTTGAAGTACATAGTTTCCAGAACTATCTCAGGGGTTTGAGAATCACTTTTTTAGGGGCGCCTGGGTGGCTCAGTCGTTAAGCATCTGCCTTCGGCTCAGGTCATGATCCCGGCTTCCCAGAATCAAGCCCAGGATTGGCCTCCCTGCTTCTTCTTCTCACTCCCCCTGCTTTTGTTCCTTCTCTAGCTGTGTTTCTCTCTGTCAAATACATAATAAAAAATCTTCCAAAAACAAAAACAAAACAAAACAGAGAATCACTTATATGATCACTATCTATAAACTTTTTTTTCTAGAGTGTGCTTAATTTACATGAAGCTCTTAGGAGTGTAGCACTAAAAAAAAAAAAGTAAACGAAACAAAACAAAAAACCTCAATAGGTTTTTTAATATATTACCTCTACCATTTTCAAGAACCTTTTGGTTACAGCATTTTTTCAAACATAGAAAATAATGTAATGAACCCCAAAAAACCCGTCATCCAACTTTCTTTACTAATTTTTTAAAAGATTTTTATTTATTTATTTGACAGAGAGAGAGATCACAAGTAGGCAGAGAGGCAGGCAGAGAGAGAGGAGGACGCAGGCTCCCCACTGAGCAGCAGAGAGCCAAAGGCAGAGACTGTAACCCACTGAGCCACCCAGGCACCCTCTTTACTAATTTTCAATTTATGGCTCATCTCATTTCTTTTAAAGATTTTATTTATTTATTTGACAGAGAATGAGACAGTGAGAGAGGGAATACATGCAGGGGGGGTGAGAGAGGGAGAAGCCGGCATCCCACGGAGCAGGGAGTCTGCCACAGGGCTCGATCCCAGGACTGTGGGATCATGACTGGGGCCAAAGGCAGATGTTTAAAGACTGAGCCATCCAGGCACCCTGGCCCATCTCATTTCATCTATATTCCTCCATATTCCCCATTTATTATTATTTTTAAAAGATTTGTTTAATTTCAGAGAGAGAGATCATAAACAGGAAGGGGTAGAGGGAGAAGCACACTCCCCACTGAGCATGGAGCCTGGTGTGGGACTCAGTCCCAGGACCCCGGGAGGGATCACAGCCTGAGCCCAAGACAGACACTTAACCAACTGAGCCATGCAGGCGCTCTCCTCTATTTATTTTGATACAGTTGTTTTTTATTGAGATGTAATTGATATATATGTATATAACATATATATTTCAGGTGTATAACCTAATGGTTTGGTATTTGTATATATTATGAAATGATCACCACACTTAAGTCTAGTTAAATCTTCACCATATATATTTACAGAAACATTTTTAAATTTAAAATCTAATTTTTAAATTTGAAAGTAAGTTATTAAAAATTTATTTCTATAAATGATGAATAAATGTTTAATATGTATTTGTGTGTGTTTAATGATTTTTTTGAATCAAGATTCTATAACATTTATACAACAACTGTTGATCAATTGTCTCTTAAGTCTGTTTTGTCTATGGGCTCCCCTTCCATCTTTCTATTTCCTTGCAAGCTTTGATTGAAGAAATGGAGTGTTTATTCTTTAGGCTTCCCATGATTTTTCCAGTTACATTTCCATGATTTTATTTTACTTGTTTTTCTGTCTCTTGGATTTCCTATAAAGTAGTAATTATATCTAGAGACTTGATCAGAATTTGTGTATGATATGTTTTTTTGTTTGTTTTTTTACTAGACTGCTTCATAGGTAGTATTTGTATACTTTCTTCCGGAGGTAATACATGTCTGATTATCTTTCTTTTTGTGGTATTATTAGCCGTAAATGATCATCAATTCATAAATGATCAATAGATCCATTAATTCATTAGGAATAGTCTCAATTCTGTTATTCCTTCCTTCTTTATTAGCTGGAATATGTATATAAAGAGAAACTTCCCTTCATCAACTATTTGGTTACCCTTAGATATAAATCATAGTAGAATGGCAGTTTGATTTTTTTCCCCTTGTATTTACCAGTTAACAAAACAATAAGGTGATTCCCTAACACCCTTCAGTGGTGACTAATGCAGTGTTCTTTTGTGTTTTATTTGAACATTATTTGAACTTTCAAAGTTAAGCATATATGATGGCTTTTATTTCATCATAGTTCTCATTCTTTTAGAAGCAAAAACTGTTGAAAGGTAGGACAATTTGATTATCTTTGGTCAATAAAGGTTAGCTCCAAAGCCCCTTTGATGTGACCTCACTATAGTCTCCCATAATTCCCTTGCTTTCTCATATGGCAAGGTATTTCAGGCACCTCTTATTCACATTCTGCCCCAGTGTTGGAACCAATTATTTTTCAAAGCCATAGTTGGAGTTAGTAGAAAATCATATATAGAGACCATAGTGTAGGCTAGAGACTATTTCTGCTTGGTCTGTCATTGTCTCTAGGACTTACTGGTTTGTCAGTTAGGAATTATTTATTTTTCTTATGGATAAAATACATCATGAGTTCATGTCAGTACTTCCAATTCAGATCCATAGAGTTTTTACTTCAACAGTCTTGTGCCAAAATTTTCACTTTTCACCAAAGGATTACTCTTTTGATTTTAAGATATCCATAGAACTATGTCAGAATACAAACCAGCAGTACTACCAATATGATTTCTGAGAACTCTTTGATATTTTTTGTTTTGCAGTCTCCACCCCCCACTTGGGGTATATAAAATAATTTGGTATAGTTCCATCTTTTTTTCTTTTATTCTTTTTAAGATTTTATTTATTTATTTGATATATAGAGAGACCACAAGATAGGGGAAGGGCAGAGGAAGCAGCAGACTCTACTGAGCAGGGAGCCTGATGTAGGACTCCATCCTGGGATGGTGACCTGAGCTGAAAGCAGGTGCTTAACAGACTGAACCACCCAGGTGCCCCTAGTATTATAGTTCCTTTCTGTGTGCCTACATGCATAAAAGAAAAATAGGAGGGGCGCCTGGTGGCTGAGTGGTTAAGCGTCTGCCTTCTGCTTAGGTCATGATCCCAGAGTCCCGGGATAGAGCCCAGCATGGGACTCCCTGCTCAGCAGGAAGCCTGCTTCTCCCTCTCTCACCCCCCCTGCTTATGTTCCCTCTCTAGCTATGTTTCCCTCTGTCAAATAAATAAATAAAATATTAAAACAAAGAAAAATAGGATACTTAAAATATGTACTATTTTAATATTTGAATTCATCAATTTCATCAGATTGTAAAATGGACTATTTAATATAATTTTACAATTCACAAAGTAAATGTTTGGTTTTTTCCTTGTCAGGTGCTAATGTTCATGCTACAACAGCAACAGGAGATACTGCCTTAACCTATGCTTGCGAAAATGGACATACGGATGTTGCAGATGTTTTACTTCAAGCGGGGGCAGATTTAGTAAGATATTTTTTTTTATTTATTCATTCATTTATTTATTTATTTATTTTGTGGTGAATTTTGATAATCTTTCATTCATTTTAACCTTTAGACTTGTAAAGGAGATCAATGGTTTGCGTACTTTGCATGAAATAACTTTGAAAAAAGTTATTGTAGTTGTTGCGTTCATTAAATATATATGAAGGTATTTAGTTTTTAATAGGGCATACTGTTTCTTTCCTAGGTAAAACTATTTATTGGTTTCTTCCACTCACTCCAGTCCCATTTGATATTCCTAAACTTTTTAAACTGCTCTTTATTAGACATATAATTTCAAAGATAGTTTACAGTATAGAATAACCTAACAAATCACTTTGATTTCTTTTGTTTCTTTAGTTTGACTTTTGAAAACAAAACTGTCCTCTTCCTACAACATTATTGCAGAATTGTATTCTTTTTCCTTTTTTTAGTGTTTTCTATTTTGGCTTTTCAAAATTTCAAATTAAGTGGCAGGTTCATATATGCAATAATCTTTACAACTGTGGGAAATTGTAAATAGTTTTTCACTTTAAAGGTTCATACTTCTTGACGAAATGTGTGCTTTGACTAATTTTTTATTTTGGAGGGTACTTTAAACTGCTTTCTAGAATTTGTCTCCGAATTTCTTATATATTTCTTAAAAATCTGTGTGAGACATGCACAGCTATAAATGTTGTAGAGAACCAACATATTAAAGTTACTTAGTAAAAAACTGTGCAGGGACACCTGGGTTGCTCAGTTGGTTAAGCGACTACCTTCAGCTCAGGTCATGATCCCAGAGTCCCGGGATTGAGTCCCACATTGGGCTCCTAGCTCTGCAGGGAGTCTGCTTCTCCCTCTGACCTTCTCCCCTCTCATGCTCTCTCTCTCTCTCTGAAATAAATAAATAGAGTCTTTAAAGAAAAGAAAAGAAAAGAAAAAAAAGAAAAGAAAAGACTGTGTAAATATTGCCTTCTAAACCTTTTCAAGTAATAGACATTCCCACAGATACCTGAGGACATTGTTGGAAAATAATTATTGTGGTTAACATAAATTTATGGTATGATTATGCTATTTATCATTATTTCTACTGATACTAAATATGATAATAATAGGATTCATTCTCATCAGTCAGGATCTGCCCCATCGGTTAGAATTTCCGAGAGGTGTATTTTTTTTTACTTGAAAATTATGCAGAATGATACCTTAAGTAGAGCTTCTTTTAAAAAAAGATTTTATTTATTTATTTGACAGAGAGAGATCACAAATAAGCAGAGAGGCAGGCTGAGGAAGAGGGTTAAGAGCCCAACGTGGAACTTGATCCCAGGACCCTGAGATCATGACCTGAGCCAAAGGCAGAGGCTTAACCCTCTGAGTTACCCAGGTGCCCCCTTTAGGTAGATCTTAACCTTCTGCCTTCTTTCCTTTTTTAGACTTGCTTTGGGTCATCCATAAAAATTAAGAATTGAAGTATTTCATCATTTGAAATAAATATAGCATAAAAGCTATAACAAAGTTTAATACTCTTATCCTCTGAATTCTGATTCTCACCGTTTTTCTTTGGCAAAGTCATTTTCTTAATCTGTTTGTTTAAAATTATTCTGAAAATATAAAGTAGTAAAAAGAGGAACTATCTTTTAAGTAGAATCTAATACATAGCAAAACCTATTGATTACGACTAAGAGAATCTAATATATAGCAAAACCTTCTGGTTTTAAGTTAAAAGTCTATTATGAAATATTTTTAAATGTTTTATTTTGTAGTCTTTTGTAATTACATAGTGTGATTAGAGTTCCTCAGAAGAATTACGTTAAATGAACAGAAAGATTTGAGTTTATCATACTATTTTACATTCCAAATGTATGATTTTTTTTTTCAAATGTATGATTTAAAAAGTGGCTCAGATAAATATATATCTTAAGTAGAAGGGTAATATTGTTATTCTAATACAATATTTATTCTATTTTACAATCTTACCATCACATTCATATTTATGTGTAATTGTAACTATAGTGTAATATAGTTGTTTTCTAATTTTTCCACTGTGTGTTCTATCATCTTTTCCATATTGCTACATAGTCTCTATATTTAAAGGTCTTCCATTAAGTTAACAAACCATAATCATTCACTTACCATTGAACTTTTGACTTGCTTTATATTTGTCACTGTCATAAATACTGTTAGATTTAATGATTTCATGTGCATAGCTTTCTTTTGAATAACTTCATAAATTGATTTTAACTTTAAAAATACGTTGCCTGTTCCATGCTTTTGCTATCTGTGGAGAGACATTTCAATTTTAATATTAGTTCTTTTCCTGATTAATAAAAAGCAGTACTCGTTCTTTATAAAATGTGTGGCAAGTATGGGAAAGTATGATAAGTTTGGTCTTTAAAACCTACAAATACAAATAAACTTTGTGATTTTAGGCTTTACTGTGTAAGCCAATGGGGGAAACAAAACGTAATCAAAAAGAAGTGTTTAAAGCAGGCAGATCAATCCGAATTCTGAGAAAAAGTGACTGATCATTTTTACTAGCTGGACCTTACAAAGTGATAACATCTTTCTTGTTCTCCATTCTTTGCTGCAACCTCCTAGCATCTGTTTTGGGCTATACTGAATTCCTCCATTGCTTTGCAAATAGAAGACTCTTCACTCCCATTCCATCCCGGTCATCCCACTGGTGGGATTACCTACATTTGCTAGTTGTTTAAGTAAAATGAATTTTTTGTGTGTATAGCCTGGCTGAGAACCTTCATTTTGGGGGGAACTATTTTTACCTTCAGTTTTAAATAAACCTTTTCAAGTAACAGACATTCAAGTCAACATCCAAGTCAACATTTGGAACACAGTCTGAACCAGTCCCTAAACTTTGTTAAATTTTAGAGCCTAACTTTGGCCGCAGTTCAAGGTTTTGGTATAATAGTTTGTAAAAAGGAGCTTAAAAGCTATTGTTTCTCATTCTTTAGAATATTTTGTACCAGAATCAATTAGGATATTAATTATGGTTTAAAAACTTTTAGTGCAAACAATTTAGTTTTCTTGTATTGTTGCCTGAGATGACACTGAACACTTTTATGACTTTTCATTCTAAATGTATAGTATAATTGAGGACCTAGTTTTAAGGGAAATCTA
Source organism: Spilogale gracilis (assembly GCA_004023965.1). Lineage (NCBI taxonomy): Eukaryota > Metazoa > Chordata > Mammalia > Carnivora > Mephitidae > Spilogale > Spilogale gracilis. Next base: position 3,207 of record PITA01029933.1, on the reverse strand, counting down.
GGATTTTTTTATTGATTGGTTTTAAAAAATTCTCAGCTTGAGATGGCATACTTGAGCATTTTCAGGTAGACCCTCAAAATATGTGTATGTTCTAATTTAAAACTTAGTTATTTAAAATGTCACTTTTTCTGGTTTTAAAAATATTTTAAAAGAAAATATAGGGGCATCTGGGTGGCTCAGAGGATTGGGCCTCTGCCTTCAGCTCGGGTCATGATCTCAGGGTCCTAGGATCAAGCCCCACATCAGGCTCTCTGCTCAGCAGGGAGCCTGCTTCCCTCTCTTTCTGTGCCTGCCTCTCTGCCTATTTGTGATCTCTCTTTCTGTCAAATAAATTAATAAAATCTTTTTTGAAAAAAATATGTAGATATTTCTAGTAAAAAGGACTCTGAATATCATATTTAGAGGTTGTGGATTGATGTGTAAAGCTTGTCTAACTTTTAATAATTGAATAAATTTGAATAATCTATTTAAAACTTTTGGACTTGATTAGTATCCTTAAATAGGCCACTTAAAATGTTCTTTTTGAACAGCGCCTGGGTGGCTCAGAGGATTAGGCCTCTGCCTTCGACTCAGGTCATGATCTCAGGGTCCTGGGATTGAATCCCATGTCAGGCTCTCTGCTCAGCAGGGAGCCTGCTTCACCGTCGTTCTCTGCCTGCCTCTCTGTCTATTTGTGATCTCTTTCTCTCTGTCAAATAAATAAATAAAATCTTTAAGAAAAAAAAATATTCTTTTTGAGAATAAAAATTAAATGAAAAATTGTTCATTAATTCCAGAATTTTTTGGAAATTCTCCCTTTTTAACTACTCTATGAGTAGGAAACCTTGAGCAGGGCGCCTGGGTGGCTCAATGGGTTGAAGCCTCTGCCTTCGGCTCCGGTCATGATCTCAGGGTTCTGGGATTGAGCCCCACATCAGGCTCTCTGCTCAGCAGGGAGCCCACTTCCTCCTCTCTCTGTCTGCCTCTCTGCCTACTTGTGATCTCTCTCTCTGTCAAATAAATAAAAATTTTTTAAAAAATAAAACCTTGAGCAGATTACCTAATTAATATGTTTGCATCTCTTATTACCACAGTAATGGGAATCATTGTATATTGAAATAAATATTATTCCTTTATGTGTTTTCTTTGTCTACATAACATCTTTTTTTATTGGGTCCAGGTTTATTTTTGGTATTTGATACACTTATAGGTACGTGATGTAAACCCATTTTAACAAAATTTGTATTAAAATGCATTAGCATTACTTAAACTATAAAAGAAATTTTTAAAAATTGCCTTTGGAAACTACTTAATCTTGTTTTTCTGAAAAAGACTCTTCATATTATTTGTGTCCACAAATAATAACACATTTGTTACTGATCAGAAATCACCAATAACACCATTTCATAAGTGAAATTGACCAACTCCTATAGTCTTTTAGACCCTACTCTGGTGTTCTTAGGCTATTTTCCCTAGCCTAAGGCTATTTTCCCTTGTTATTCTAGGCTATTTTCCCTAGTTACTGGTCTTTAGACCAGAAGGCAAAGTTTTAGTATTTCTTACTTGTTCTCATCTCTATAGCCAGCTAGTTTTAGCTAAAGCACTTATGGCTTGATTTCTTTTACCACAGCCTTCTTATTACTATTACTTTTCAAGTTCAAGGTGGAGAATTTGCATTAACTATCAGCAGTTTGATTTGATTATAAAAGTCTGCTTTTTTTGTCTTGCTTGCTTTTAGTTTTGACTTTGTGTTGATTAACATGTCAGAGGTGTTTTAACTTGGTGTTTATGTTTTCCAAACCATTTGTGGATGATAGAATCTTTTTTCATCATGACATGTTAATTTTGGTATTGAAACTTTGGTACAGTTTTTAAGATAGAAGTAATAATTGTCATCTGTAGAATTTCCTTCACATGTATTTGCCAGCAAAACTGAATTTGAAATGAGAGGAAGAGTGATAATATAAATCAGTTAAATAAATCTCCAGCTCCTTGGCCTTTCATTTCTAAAAGAGGTATATTGTAGTATAACTGACCAGTAGGTTCTGCACTCAAGGAGTACTTCCTATGATAAACAACTAACATAGGTATTAAGAGAATGTAAATACGTTCTAGCTATGTTATGTGGAGAGAGTTAGTGACCCATCTTATCATTTTATAGGCCAGCATTGCTATTTGAAAGTAGAACTTACTATAGGAAGAAATGCTTATGGAAGATATCCTATAATCCTATATCTGATTGGAAGTCTAATGAGCAGGAAAGGCTACACTTAGTTGTTTAAAAAGAGCTAATGCTGTGGAACATTAGACAGGACATCTAAGTTTTCAGTATAGTCATCAAATCCCTGATTAATACAATAAGCAAACATTTGCCTCAATCTTCCCATCTGTACAATGAAATTTAGTATTATTTTCTGACCTATTTCACCAAGTCATGTAAATTGTCTTACTTTGGCTCTGCTGGGTATTCCTGGGCAAATCACTTAAATTCTCTAGGCTTCTTTGTTTCTCTTCCTTCTCTTCTTCCTCACCGTCTTCTTTTTCCTTTTTTTGTGAGGGGTTTAGACCAGATGATCTTTAACTACTTGACTTAAGTAATCTAATTTTGTGATTTCTGAAGAACAAGTGAATTACCTATTTGGAGGTATTAGATGGATTAGGTGATCTTGAATGTTTTGTTTGTAGTCCAAGAATGTGTAAAGTGCTATGAGATCTTAAAGAAGATGAGTTTTTAGGATTATAAACCATCATTGTTAATAATGGTGCTAAGTATTATATAAATTATTCTCCCTCTTAAAATATTTGTATATATTAGATGTATTTTAATTACCCCCAACATTATTTTGGGTGTTAATTATAATTACTAGTTAGCAGATTTAACTTGTCATAAAATATCTTATAGATTATCTTAATAGATAGAAGTTATTTATGCCTGGGGTGCCTGGGTGGCTCAGGTGCTTAAGCATTTGACTCTTTTTTTTTTTTTTTTTAAGATTTCATTTATTTATTTGACAGAGAGAGATCACAAGTAGGCAGAGAGGCAGGCAGAGAGAGAGGAGGAAGCAGGCTCCCTGCTGAGCAGAGAGCCAGGCGCGGGCCTCGATCCCAGGACCTGAGATCATGACCTGAGCTGAAGGTAGAGGCCTTAACCCACTGAGCCACCCAGGTGCCCAACTCTTTTTTTTTTTTTTTTTTTTTTTAAGCATTTGACTCTTGATCTCAGCTCAG
>PITA01029932.1:0-17198 GCA_004023965.1 Spilogale gracilis | reverse complement strand
TTTTTTTTTAAGATTTTATTTATTTGACAGAGAGTAACGCAGTCAGAGAGGGAACACAAGCAAGGGGAGTGAGAGAGGGAGAAGCAGGCTTCCCGCCGAGCAGGGAGCCCGATGTGGGACTCGATCCCGGGTCTCCAGGATCACGACCTGAGCCGAAGGCAGCCGCTCAATCAACCGAGCCACCCAGGCGCCCAGTTCCATGCCTTTCTTTTAGCTTCTGGTACCTCAGGTGTTTCTTGGGCATGTAGATGGCATCCTCCCAGGGTCTTCATATTGTCCTCCCTCTGTGTCTCTGTGTCCAAATTTGCCATTTTTATAAGGACACCAGTGAAATTGGATTAGGGCCCACCCTAATGACCTCATTTTGACTTGATTATCTGCAGGGATCCTCTTTCTCTCTCTCTTTCTTTCCTTCTTTCTTTCCTTCCTTCTTTCTTTCTTTCTTTCTTTCTTTCTTTCTTTCTTTCTTTCTTTCTTTCTTTCTTTCTTTAAGATTTTATTTATTTATTGGAAAGAGAGAGAGAGCACGAATGAGAGAGAGATGAGAGGGGAGAAGGTCAGAGGGAGAAGTAGACTCCCTGCAGAGCTGGGAGCCTAATGTGGGACTCCATCCGGAGACTCCAGGATCATGCCCTGAGCCGAAGGCAGTGGTTTAACCAACTGAGCCACCCAGGCGCCCCTGTAGGGATCCTATTTCTAAATAAGGTTACCTTCCTAGGAGTTTAGTATCTTTTGGGGGAACAGAATTTAAACCCGCAACAGAGAGAGAATGAGAGAGAAAAGTGGAGGAGTGGAGGGTAGCCTGGAGAATTTCTAGAGTAGCTGGAACATAGCATAGTGTTAACACAGGGGATTTTTATAGACCCTAGGCAGCCTCAGCCAGCTTTGGAGGAGGGCAGGGTTGCTGCTCAGCTTGGACCCATACCAACAGTGAAACTGAAAAAGTCCCCATGAAGTGGCTGGAGCTTCTTGGAAAGAAACACATTACACACCCACTTTGGTTCTGGGGGGAAAAATTTCATGTCAAATCTGGGGCAAATCATCAGATAATTTGGTGGTTTGGGAAATATATTGATTCACAGTGGGTTACATACCACTTCTCTAGTCCTGGTTGTGTGACCTTGCTTCACCTTGCAGGGCCTCGCTGGCCTTATCTGTAAAATGAGGCCAGTGAGCTCAAACTCGGTGCTTGTAACGTTTACATGAGATTAGATATGAAAAGACAACTTCTCTCAGAAGGTGCTCAACAAAAGTCAGTTCCCCATTTTCTCTTTCTTTCTCTTTTCAAAAAAGATTTATTTATTTGAGAGAGAGAGGGAGTAGGGGGAGGGGCAGAGGAAGAGGAAGAGAGAGAGAGAGAGAGACTCTTTGCCTGATATGAGGCTGTATTTCATGATGCTGTGATTATAACCTGAGCTGAATCAAGAGTCTGAAGATCTGCCAGCTGAGCCACCCAGGTGCCCCTTTCCCTGCCATTTTCCTTTTCTGAAAAGATCCAGGGAGAACTTCTGTTTAGGAAGCTAATTTCTTGTTTTCATTATAATGTCAGAGTACAAAACCTTTTTACAAAGAGGGTGGGCGACATCTAAATACCTTAAAGTTAATTAGGTTTGCTACCTTATTCAGGGTGTTAGAGAAAATGATAAGCTTGAAGTGTGGCTAGAACCATCCTATATTACTCTAATCATCAGGGTAGGAGGCCAAGAGGCTGGGATTGCAGGGGCCCTCCTGGTCAGTTACTATTTTCAGATGTAGCCTTTGAATAATCCAACATACAGAAGAAAGTCTCTGCCAGGTCCATAGCCCAGGAATAAATAAACTGAAAAATCTCTGTCAGAGTTTATGATCATAAAGAATTTGCCTACAAACCTTACATTTTTTAAATATAATTCATGACATATAATGTACATGCATTTGTCTAGTTTTGTAGGCTTCAAAACTGCTAATTTCTCTATGGGTCAACTGATTCAAATTTTACTTCATCTTTTTCCCCCCCACAAACTGTTTCCATAAAGTATTACCACATTTCCTAATCCTGAGGGTAGGCATTTAAGATTTTTTCTCTCCCCAAGCTTTTAGAGTTTACCAACTCACACCTAATCTGACAATATTTAAAAAAATTTTTTTTAAAGATTTTATTTATTTATTTCACAGAAACACAGCTAGAGAGGGAACATAAGCAGGGGGAGTGAGAGAGGGAGAAGCAGGCTTCCCGCCAAGCAGGGAGCCTGATGCGGGGCTGGATCCCAGGACTCCAGGATCATGCCCTGAGCTGAAGGCAGCGGCTTAATGACTGAGCCACTCAGGTGCCCCTGGCAATATTTTTAATGATAGATTTTATCAACACCTCCCAAATTTTTTATGAAAATAACACTTGTTTTACATTCCTATTTTATCAGCAATATTGAATTATTTTTTTAAAAAAGATTTTATTTATTTTGCGAGAGAGAGCATGAGCAGAGGGGAGGGGCAGAGGGAGAGGGAGAAGCAGAGTCCCCACTAGCAGAGAGCCTGATGTAGGACTTGATCCTAGGACCCTGGAATCATGACCTGAGCTGAAGGCAGATGCTTAATGAACTGAGCCACCCAGGCACCCAGCAATATTGAATTAAATTAAAAAATTATAATAGCAAATACAATGGATGTAAAAGGGAGCCAGAACAAAGTCCACTGAGTCCTGGAAAGCATATAGCTGAGCTGGAAGAACCAGAAGCATTGAGACAAATGGAGGCCCTTCCAGCTGCACCTCTTAAGTGGGGATATGGTGAAAAGTTGGTGTTATTTTGGAGAGGAAACTATAACTTAATGAATTAGTTAAATGAAGATGAGTTGAAGTGTTTCTCCACTTGAGCTGATAGTGGGAACCATAATGGTTCAACTGTTGACGATTTCTATATCTCTCTAGTAAGATTTTGCTGTAAATTAGGACCACTGCCGTCATTCTAACAACAGATTACAGATGTTAGAATAATCCTAATCACTCTTCAGGATGTTATCATTATATGTATAATGGGTGTTATTTTTTATATCTAAGCATCTGTCATGTTATTCTTAACTCACCATATGTGTTCAACAATCTAACAAACATTTATGAAGTGCTTTTATTCCTGCCATGTTGGGACAAAGTATGGTCCTTCCTTAAGGTATGCTGCTTGCTCTTGGGGAACTTATAGTCTGGTAAGGTAGCCAGGTCAGTAAACCAGCTGGGTAGCACAAGGGATAAGGACGCCGAGAGAGCCAACACTCCACATTGCACACTGCTTCTCCGCATTTTAGTGGAAGTCAGAGGGGAAGTGTGGGTTGCGTGATTAACAAGCATCTGTAGGGTACTTGCAGGGTACCAAGTTGTGCTTTAGGTAGTAGGATTACAAAGATGAGTAATTTATAGTCCTGTACTGGAGACATCCTTCAAGTAACTATAGTATACTGTAGTGAGTGTGGTCTTTTGAATGGGCACTAGGTCTTCAGTGAGCATCAGGGAGAGATTGTGGGGCAGGGGAAGATTTCTGAAGATGATGCCCCTCTAGGTGGGGAAGGGCAGGGCCTGACTTGTCTTGTGCTTTGCTTTTGCTGCTTCCCCTTCCCCAGTTCCTGGGACAGTGTCTTGTTAGCACTGTGAGCTCAGTCAGCTTTATAATGAGTGTGTGAACTATAGGATGGGCAGGAGTTAATGAGGGGCCAGGCCCTGTATGAGATTCTGGGAATGCAAAGATGAGTGAGACGCAGCCTTTGCCCTGATGTAGGAGATCATAATGATGTCTCATTTCTGGCTCCATCCTGATGACATATTTGGCAACGTAAATGAAACCATTTGTAAACATGGGCATGCCTTTCTAACAAATGGTGCTTCACACTGGCTCCAACAAACACTTGCCAAACATATTCTCCTGAGCTTATTCCATGGAAGACAATGGATGATTAAAGGAGCAGGAGACTGATCAAGGCCAGCTTTAGACCTGGTATTAAAAGGGCATCCTTCGGGGCGCCTGGGTGGCTCAGTTGGTTAAGCAACTGCCTTCGGCTCAGGTCATGATCCCGGAGACCCGGGATCGAGCCCCACATCGGGCTCCCTGCTTGACGGGAGGCCTTCTCCCTCTCTCGCTCCCCCTGCTTGTGTTCCTCTCTCTGGCTGTGTTTCTCTCTGTCAAATAAATAAATAGAATCTTGAAAAAAAAAAAGGGGGCATCATTCAGAATGGCTTGAATCATGGTTGTGTTGGGAAACCAGATGTTAGTTAGATGTCAGTACTCAACCTTAGAGAGTGGGTAATACAGCTGGCAGTAGGCCATTAGGTATAGTGAGCAGTTTTATCTGAGGATCCCCCAAGTGCTTTTTTGGATACTGACTATACTTTGAAACTTTCCTTGGTACTACCCCCACCTCTAGCTGGGAGAAAAGTGGTAAATAGTAATTCTTATAACAGAAATTCTCAATTCAAGTAGTAATTCTCATAACTGCATCAAATATTATTAAAGTTTCAAAGTTGCTGGCCAGCGGTTTGCTCCAGCTGACCAGTAAATTCAGGCTGGTCTCTAGAAACAAAGGAGTTTGAATGAAGTCCCTCAGTTTATTACAGTTACTACTTCCTCTGTTCTGACTCTACACAAACCTTTGATTCCTGAACCACCAAAGACAGCTGAAGTTGGTAGAGAGGCTAGTAGAACATGGGACACCAGACAAGATAGGGGGGCATGGCTCTGTGATTAATGTCAATTTAGTATGCCTAAGTGCCAAATAAGCAAGACAGAAAACCCCACATCTGTGTAACTTTTCTCTAATATTATGAAAAGACAAGCTGGGATGGAGGGAGGCAAGGACTTTGTCTCAGAGTACGTAGCAATTTAGGGGCAGTAGTACTCTACTCCATGAGTAATCAGCAAGTCAGATTGTGTGTCTGTGCCAGAAAGAGAGGGCCATCCCTTTTCTAAGTTGGGCATCTTCACATCTTTGCCATTTCTCCTTAAGAATGTGCCTCATTTTTCCTCTGCAGATAACAACCCTTTCCAAGTTCTCATTGCCATATTTATTCTTGAGAAGCCACACATCAGAGGCAAGCAAGTTCTAATATTCTATTCATTCTCTTCACATGCCCTCAACCCTGCCCAGCCTGGGGGTCACATTCCATTTCAGAAATAGTATCAAAGAGAAGTCACTTTGGGGGTAGAGAGCAGGAGTGTAACTAGAAGCTGGGGACCTCTAAGCAATGACTAATGCAGCAGACAGGCTTCTCTTTGTCCATTGTTAACTGATAATGAATAGATCTCCAGCCCCGTTATTTCTACCTCTGGAGAAAGAAGAAGCAATGGACAGAGAAAGTTACTTTCAGCCTGCCTGTGCCTTGAGTTATTGCCTTTCTCCCCCCGCCCAGCTTCTTGAGTTATAATTGACAAATTAAATATAAGATGGTTTAAGTGTTCATTGTGATGATTTGACGTATGTATATATTTGTGAAAGGATTCTTCTTATTTAATTAGCACATCTATCTCCTCTTATATTTATCTTTTCTCCTCCCTCCTTTTTTGTGAGAATATTTTTAAGTTATTGCCCTTTCCCCTTTCCTACCCAAGTCACCAAGTCATGAATTTTTAGCAAGTTGCAAACCTCTAATAGATCAGAGGTTTTGGCTCTGATGAGTGTCCTAAGAAACGTTTCAACGGTCTATATTAGGATCATACCCTCCTGTTCTGTATCTGTCTTATTCTAGTTCTGTCTCAGGCCCCAGACAGCTATGTGCAGCTGTGGGCATGTGGACATACAGGTTTTAGTTTCCTCATCTGTAAGATGAGGGTGTTCTCTGGGTCATATACTTCTTGAAAGTACATATTTTGCTGTATGTTTTTGTTTTTTGTTTGTTTTACAAAATTTGAATTAGTGTTAGTAATTTACAAATTGCTATGGAAAACAGTATGAATAGATGAATCGATAAAGAATTGTGGCATATACATACATGGAATATTATTCAGCCTCAAAGCAGAAGGAAATTCTGACCCATACTGCAGTCTGGATGAACCTAGAGGATATTATGTTAAGTGAAATAAACCAGTTGCAAAATAAAAATACCCTATGATTCCACATATATAAAATACCTAGAGTTGTCAAATTCATAGAGACTGAGAGTAGAATGGTAGATGCCAGGGCTTGGGGAAATAGGAAATGATGAATTGTTTCATGAGTATAGAGTTTTAGTTTTATGAGATGAAAAAACTTTTGGACACTTGTCGCACAACATGAATGTACTTAACACTACTGAGCACTTCACAATGCTTAAGGCAGTAAATTTTATATTATGCATATTTTAGCACAGTTTAAAAAAATTGAGAGATGACTCATGAAAATATGAATAGTCATCTTTTTGGAGAAAAAAAATAACAAGATTAGACACATTGGGTCTTAGATTCCAGTTGGCAGCAGCCAGCTTGAGCTCAGCATCTTGCTGTGCTCTTCAGATGAACCTCTTCTTTGCTGTTCTCCTTAGGCTCCAACATGCTATCTTCTTTCAATTAAATAATCTGTCTGGCCACTATAGGCCTTTGGGTTTGCCACCTGTGGATTAGAACTATCTCTGGTCCTTTCTAGCAGTAATATCTATGATTCTAGAATCATAGATAGTTGTTATGAACAGTCTATAAGTAAACAAGGTCAGTGAAAATGTAGGCAAAATGACATTCAGGTTACCTCCTTGGCATCTATTTTCTCAGGTCCCTGGGAAGTTAGCACCCATGTTCATAATGGGTGTAAAAACAATTGGCTAGTAACAGTGGTTTAGTTGCTCCCCAACCTTTGGATAACCCCAGTCCATGGCTGGGGTTTTATGCTCTGAGCCTGGGCCTCTAGGATTACTCACGGTATTGTGGCTTGCTGATACCCTGATCCAGGAGAGACCATTGTCACCAAGGTATATGAAACCCTTAAAATGTTCGAAATGGATGACTCTAAAGTATGAGAAAATTACAAGAGAAATAACCTAGACAACTGGAAGATTTGCTTCCAGTAAAAGAAGATGATTTAAAATTGTCTGAAGGAAGTAAAGAAAAAATAGATCTGTTCCTTAAACTGCCCTCCTAGTTCAGTATCAAAATGCTGTGTATGCTGTGTGTGACATCATGATAAACAACTCTACTTTTTTTTTTTTTAAATTTATTTATTTGACAGAGAGAAACATAGCCAGAGAGGGAACACAAGCAGGGGGAGTGAGAGAGGGAGAAGCAGGCCTCCCGCTGAGCGGGGAGCCCGATGCGGGACTCGATCCCGGGTCTCCGGGATCATGACCCGAGCCGAAGGCAGTCGCTGAACCAACTGAGCCACCCAGGCACCCCAACAACTCTACTTTTGATCTTGGGGAAGAAGAACTTGATTATTGGAAGTCTGGAGTAAAGTAATTTTGAAGGTTCTCCCCATTCCTTTATGTGGAGAGAAATGAGATCAGCTTAGCTAAGATATCAGAGGGTTCTGCTTTATGAAGGTTAACATTGTCTTGGTACCTCATGAATTCTTTCATTCATTCATTCACTCACTCACGCATTCATTCCTCCATTTATTCTACCAATATTTATTTAGCATCTATTACTGCCAGTCCCTAGCTAATAGCAAGGCAGTTAACATTCCTGTCCTTATGGAATTTAGATAGTGGGGGAAGACAGACAACTAAATAACAGCTTGCCAATGTCTGATCAATAATTTCCTAGAGGATATTATTTGGTATCCTTTTCCCGCTCAGTATTGTGAAGGCACTTTGGTAGATGTTCTAGAGTCAGCTTAGTGGACAAGACAGGCATTGAACAAGGATGGTAACATAGAGTTTTGCGGTTTTTATTAGTTCTGACTGCAGAGGATCTGGGAAGTTGCTACAGAAGTGGTATTGGTATCTGGCCTTGGAGGATGTTTGTATTCTTAGTAGGCAGGGGCTGGGAGATTTATTGCAGGCTGAAGGCAGAGCAGAGCCAGAGGCAGAAAGTGTGGAATGGTGAGAATGTTTGTGGAGAGCGAGACTTTCTGTGCAGTTGGTTGAGCTATCATCCTTCCAGTAACCCTGAATATTGTACTGAAATATAACTATAAAGAGAGTCATTCTTAGGGCAGCCTCTGTTACCATAGTGCCTGGAAACCTGCCTAAGAAGAGGCTGCCACAGGTTTCAGATTAACTCTGAAAAAATTTTGTGTTTTGTAAAGTTTGTTTAGGTTGGGTATGAGTAGTTGTAGTGTGAGGGATGATAGAACTGAAACTTATACACAGAATTTGACCAGTTCATGGGCTGAACTTTAGATCGTTGAAGTTAAGCTTTTGGATTATAGTAAGTGAATTTATGAGAAATACTTTACAAATTCATGAAAAAGAACATAAAAATAATTATCTTACACTCTGCTGGAAGTATCTGGTGACCCTAACCTAGTAAGACTGTTTTTTTTTTTTTTTTAAGATTTTATTTATTTGACAGAGAGAAACACAGCCAGAGAGGGAACACAAGCAAAGGGAATGAGAGAGGGAGAAGCAGGCCTCCTGCCGAGCAGGGAGCCCGATGTGGGACTCGATCCCAGGTCTCCGGGATCATGACCTGAGCCGAAGGCAACCGCTTAACCAACTGAGCCACCCAGGTGCCCCAAGACTGTTTTTTATTTTATTTTATTTTATTATTTTATTATTTTATTTTATTTTATTTTTTAAGATTTTATTTATTTATTTGACAGAGAGAAATACAGCTAGAGAGGGAACACACACAGAGGGAATGAGAGAGGGAGAAGCAGGCTTCCTGTGGCGCAGGGAGTTCGATGCCGGGTTCAGTCCTGGGACTCCAGGATCACGACCTGAGCTGAAGGCAGAAGCTTCACGACTGAGCCACCCAGGCACCCCTAAGACTTTTAAAAAGCTAGGTGTCTAATGTTTGGCAGGCATATCAAATATATTTAAAAAGATGAGGTGTGCCGCATACCGTTTTGGGCAGCTAAAAGAAGAAAGGTGCTTCATGCATGGATATTTTGCATTTATGTACAGTAATAATAATAGCTAACATTTATGTAGTTCTTGCTATGTGCTAGGTATCCGTCTAAATAATTTATATATATTAACTCAGATAACTATACTATCCTGATAACTCTTTAGACACTATTTTTATCCCTATTTTACAGATGAAGAGTTACAGGGAGGTTGGATAACTTCAGCTCAGGTCATGATCTCAGGGTCCTGGGATCGAGGCCCGCATCAGGCTCTCTGCTCAGTGGGGAGCCTGCTTCCTCCTCTCTCTCTGCCTCTGCCTACCTCTGATCTCTCTCTCTGTCAAATAAATAAATAAAAATCTAAAATAAATAAATAAAATCAATTACTAGACAAATGAAAATTTAAAAACCCAAAGACATACAAAATATACAGCCCTAAAATATTAGATTCAACAGACATAAAATTACTCTGTCATTTTCTGTAACTGTCTGAGGCTTACTCTCAGTTTCTGTGCTTATCTTGTTATGGATCATGATAGCTCACCAACTGGCAACAGAATAAGACCCACATTTGGGATAGCTGCCATATGCTTTGTCTTTGACAACTATCTGGACAGTTGCTGCCCATAAAACCATGTGATCTGAAAAATAAAGATGAATTGGATTGGCAATATGATGGACTTTTTTCTGTGAAGGGCCAGGTAGTAAATATTTTAGGCTGCATGCACCAGACAGTCTCTGTCACAATCAGTTACCTCTACTATTTAACTTTCCGGGAATCATGGATGATATGTAAATACAAAGTGTGGCTATGTTCCAATAAAACTTTATTTATAGTCTATGCTATCTGGATTTTATATAATTTTTATGTACCTCAAAATATCATTTTTTTGATATTTTGGAAACCATTTATAAATGGAAAAGATGTTCTTAGCATATGGGCCACACAAAAACAGGCAGCAGGCTGCACTTGGCCCATGGATTATAGTTTTCTCATTCCCACAATAAACCAATTCTGGACAACAGAAATATCTTGGAATACCTAGATTTCCTTGACTTCACTAAGGAATAAATGCAGGCTACCATAATTTCATACTTTGTAATGAGTATCAGTGGTAGTGTCTATAAATGCAGAACAGCTGAAAAAGCCAAAACTGCACATTGTAAATGGTAATAAAAACTGAGAAGATTAGAACCCTCATAGGTTGGTAATGGGAATGTAAAGTGATGCAACCAATTTGGAATACAGTCTGACAGTTCCACAAAAAGTTAAGCCTAGAGTTAACCATATGATTAAGAATTTCAGGGGCACCTGGGTGGCTCAGTTGGTTGGACGACTGCCTTCGGCTCGGGTCATGATGCTGGAGACCCGGGATCGAGTCCCACATCGGGCTCCCTGCTCAGCGGGAAGCCTGCTTCTCTCTCTCGCTCCCCCTGCTTGTGTTCCCTCTCTGGCTGTGTTTCTCTCTGTCAAATAAATAAAATCTTAAAAAAAAAAAAGAATTTCTCACTACTATATACAAGAGAATCAAAAACATGTCCATATAAAAAACTTGTATATGAAGTTTCATTATTCATAATAGTCAAAAAGTAGAAATTACCCTAATGACCATTAAGCGATGAATAAACAAAATATGGTCTATGCATATAATGGGATATTATTTGGCCATAACAATGGAGTAATGATAATGGAGTAATGATACATACTTTAATATGGATGAACCTTGAAGAAATAAGTGAATGAAACCAGGTACAAAAGGTTGTGTATTGCATGATTCCATTTATACAGAATGTCCAGCATAGGCAAATCCATAGAGACGGAAGGTAGATACTGGTTGCCAGAGGCTAGGGCCATGGAGAGGAGAATGGGAGTGCCTTTTTGTGGTGATAGGCATGTTCTGGAATTTGATAGTATTGATGAGTGCATAACCCTGTAAATACACAAAAAAACCCCCCAGTGAATTGTATACTTCATAAACTTTATATATTCACTAAGGCTAATTTTTATTTAAAACATGGAGGTATTATACTACTTTATTTTTTACTGAAAAACTTTACTTTTTATCCTGAGTGGCTCAGTCCATTAAGTGTACAACTCTTGAATTTGGCTCAGGTCATGATCTCAGGGTTGTGAGATTGAGCTGGGAGTACTCAGCATGGAGTCTCTTTGTCCCACTCCATCTGTTCCTCAGAGGAAGAAAGGAAGGAAGGAAGGGAGGGAGGGAAGGAAGAAAAAGAAGAAAGAAAGAAAGAAAGAAAGAGAGAAAGAGAGAAAGAAAGAGAAAGAGGGGGAGGGAGGAAGGAAGGAAAAGGAAGAAAAGAAGAAAAGAAAGGAAGGAAGAAAAGGAAGGAAGGAAGGAAGGAAGGAAGGAAGGAAGGAAGGAAGGAAGGAAGAAAGGATTATTTAATTATTTTAGAGAAAGTGCATATTATACATGCAGGGGCAGGAGGGGTGGGGAAGGGTGGAGAGAGTCCCAAGCCAATGCCTGGCTTTGCTGAGAGCCTGAACCTGGGCTCAGTCCCATGATCCTGAGATCACAACCTGAGCTGAAACCAAGAGTTGGTGCATAACCAACTGCACCATTTAGGCGGCCTATTTTTTAATTATTTAATGCCAGTATAGTTAATATACAGTGTTATATTAGTTTCTGGTATGCAATATAGTGATTCAACAATCCTACATATTATTTTTTTAAAAACTTAACAAAAGAGTCAATTTTTTTCAACATTTGACCTGGAAAAATTTGACCTCAGTAACAATAATAGCCATAGCAAAAGCTTTATAAAAGGTGATAATTGATAACATTTTATTTGGACAAAACATTGATAAATGTTGATAAGATTTAATTCAATGGGGCACCTGGGTGGCTCAGTGGGTTAAAGTCTCTGCCTTTGGCTCAGGTCATGATCTCAGGGTCCTGGGATGGAGGACCACATCAGGCTCTCTGCTCAGCAGGGAGCCTGCTTCTTCCTCTCTCTTTTCCTGCCTCTCTGCCTGCTTGTGATCTTTCTGTCAAATAAATAAAAAAATATTAAAAAAAATATTTAATTCAATGCATTTTTATCTACTGTTTTATCTGCTATTTATCTACTATTTTATCTACTATTGATAAAAATTGAATAAATGAAAATGACTTTATCTGAACAAAATTTAAAATAAAAGAAAAAAACCTGGAAGGGGTTTAGCTCCTTTCTGTAGAGAATGGACATAGAAAATTGGCCTAATAGCATTCACCCCCCCAAATTATTTCTTAACCAAAATTAATGAATATTAGTACTATTTAATTTAAATATTCGTATTGTAAATGCGGAATTAAAGTAGCTTTAGTCCAAATGGCAGATAAAACATGTCTTGCACTGGGATTCTAATATTGTTCTAAAATTTGTTAATCATGTGTTGTATTAGTTTGCCAGGACTGCCATAACAAAATACCACAGATTGGGTGGCTTAAAAAACAGGTATTGCTTTTCTCATAGTTTTGGAGGCCGGAAGTCCAAGATCAAGATATGGGCAGAGTTGACTTCTTCACCTCTGCCCTTTGCTTGCAGATGGTTGCCTTCTCCCTATGTCCTCTCTTGGCATTTCCTGTGTTCATGTGTATGTCTGTGTCCAGATTTGCTCTTCTTATAAGAACACCCATCACACTGGATTAGGGCACACCCTAACATCCTCATATTAACTTAATCACCTTTTTAAAGGCCCTATCTCCAAAAACAGGCTCATTTTGAGGTACTGGTGATTAGAACTTCAACATATGACTTTGTGGGGGGTACAGTTGCACTCAAACATTTGTTTACTAATGGTGCGTATATGCACTTTCTTTATGACTTAACAAACTCCTAGAAAGTTAAGAATTGGAAATCTCAGATACCATGTAGTATAGTTCTTACTATATTACATTATAGAGAGGAATGATGCAACCTTACACAAACACATATCTCTGACTTACAGCCTTCTGTCCCCTTCTGTTTTCATCTTATTCAAGATGAAAACAATATCCTTCAATATTTGTCATCATAAATGACATCCTGTGCTATAACTAAGGGAGTGCTCTTTGGGAATCATGAAAAGCTTGTTTGCATAGTCTAGCAATAATGGAACATTACTTGTGAAAATATAATGAACAACAGGCAAAATTCTTATAACCCCATAGTTGGACCACACCCAGACTTTGTTTTAAGAAGTGCTTCAGGATTAAGTTCACCTTACATTAGTATCAAGAGTCTTGCTCTGAGAGTAGCTGTCTTCAAAAGTATCCCAAGTCCTTTCTGATAATAGATATTTAGGTTCAGAGATTGAAATGGGAGAACGAAAGCTTCAGAGGTCATTAGTGCTTGGTTCTTTTTTTTTTATTAAGATTTTATTTATTTACGAGAGAAAGAGAGCATGGATAGGGGAACGGCAGACGGAGAGGGAGAAGCAGACTTCTCTGCTGAGCGGGACTGGATCTCAGGATTTTGGGATCATGACCTGAGTAGACAGCAGAAGGTAAATCGACTGAGCCACCCAGGCATCCCTAGTGCTTGGTTCTTGGAGCTTCTTTTCTTAGCTAGAGAAATTTAGGGGCTTCTTCAATTGCTAGGGGAGAACATGTCAAAAGGGCATTGATTTTTTTTTTTTCAAGGGCATCAATTTTTGATGAAATCTTAAGAGTTTCTTTTGCGAATGTCTTAAACATGTCCTGTCTAGAAACAAATAATAAACATTTTTTTTCATTTATTCATTTTTATATTCCTCCTTCTACCGTTTATCAGGTGTCTACTGTATGCCAAACACGTGCTAGGTGACCAGTATTTAATCATGATCACATGGAGGCCACAGTTAGGAGACAGGCCATTCACTAAACAATTACCATACAGTGTGATAAGGTCTGTGAGGTCTTCAGAGTTCATTGTAGAAGCATATAGGGAGAAGGGCACCCAGCTCAGGCAAAGGGCTCAGGAGAGCTTTCCCCCTAAGCTAACATGCTGAGACCTAGAAATAAACAGGGTTCAGGTGAAGATGGATGGCAGGGGGTCAGGGGGGCTTCCTGGTGGAGGAAATAGCATGTATATAGCTTGCAGGCAAGAGATGTTGATGGGACCAAAATATTCACTTTGGCTGAAGTATAACATGTAGATAAGGAGAGCACAGAGGTGAGACTGCAAGAGTAGGTGGGGTGGGGGTGACGGGTGGGATATGAGGATGAACATCCTAAAGACTAAAGACCTATTGAGAAAGAGAGGATAGAAAAAGGAGCATGTTCTGAGGACTTATTTACTCCTGATCTTCTCCTATGATTCTCAGGTGCTCCAAGGAGTCTGTATTGTGACTGTGGGCTTTAGAGCCAAACTGGGTTTGAAGTTCCATGGAGCTGCTTTCTAACCTCATTACCTAAGCTCTGTGTTTCAGTGCCCTCCTTCATCTGTAAAATATAGCCAAAGTGGTACCTATCTCAGAGGGCTATTGTAAGAATGAAATAAAATTATGCATATAAACTGATCTGGAGCAATGCCTACAGCAAAATATAGTCTCAGAAAAGTGTAGCTATTAACAAAATCCTTATTGCAAAGTCCATCTCACCAAATACTAGGACCTCTTTGTTCTAGAATGAAATTATACTGTCTTGGCTGTTGAAGATTTCTTCTCTTTCATACCTTGAATCCTAGGTTTCAAAGTAATGGTAAGAATTTGTTCTAATAGCTTTATGATACATGCTTGGAATTATGGTCTCTTGACTATTGTTATGCCACAAATGCTCTGAGCCAAGAGCCTGGGACATTTATGAGAAGATGAGTCATGGAGTGTCTACCCAAGTTCAGACTGCTCTAGGGAATTTCTCTTGGTCAGGGGTTCTGAGAGCTGGGATGGTCTGTCCACTGCTCACAAAAGCTGAAGGAAGCCAGGGCATCATCCTTTGTGCCTTGTTAATCAAGGATCAAAAGTTTCAAGTGAACCTTGGAATTTGAGGTCTCTCAGTGGGAAGGTGGGCTAATGACTTGTTTGTACTCTGTTTTTATTTCCTTTCATGAGAAGCTAACAATAATTCCCTATCTGGTGGTTGCTGTAAGGACTAGGATTGTATAGTGTTGTTCTAACAATATAAAAGCAGTTGATGAGTTCACTTAAGTCAATTAATTTGACAAGTATTTACTGATTAAGAACGGGATGTAGATATGATGAGTACATGGTTCCTACCCATGTGAGATGAGATTGATGTGTCTACTTATAACTGAAGCAGAATAGTAAAGGCTAACATAGAGTTTTATTTGAGATGCTATAGGATTACAGAAGGAAAAAACCCTAATCTTGCTCATGATTGTGATGTTTAATTTTACGTGTCAGTTTGTCTCGGCCATGGTGCCCAGATAAGTGGTCAAACATTGTTCTGGGTGTTTCTGCGAGGGGATTTTTTTAGATGAGATTAGTGTTTAAACCAGTGGATTTTGAGTAAAGTAGACTGCCTCCATAGCATGAGTGGGCCTCATCCAATCAGTTGAAGGCCTGAATAGAACAAAAGACTGACCTTTTCCAAGCAAAAGGGAATTTTGTAGCAGATGGCCTTCATCCCAAATTGCAGCACTGGCTCTTCCGGGATCTCCAGCCTGGCCGCCTTTGGACTTGAACTATAGCACCTGCCTTTCCCTAGATCTGCAGCTTGCCAGCCAATCCTACATATTTTGGATTTGCCAGCTTCCATGATCACATGAACCAGTTCTTTAAAATTAATCTCTTTCTCTCTATATTCATATCCCAATGCTTCTGTTTCTCTGGAGAACCCAGAATAATATACAGTGGTGATCAGGGAACGCTTCACAGAATAGGTGATATCTGAGGATATCTTAAAGGATGAATCAGAGGCATCCATATGGGATTGGGTAAGGGTATTCTAGGCAGAGAGAATTGCAAGCACAAATGCATAGTCTGACAGCATGGGGTTTTGGGAAAACTGTAACTTGGTTTTCTTGAACTTGGGATGTTTGGGAGGTATGGAGGGAGGTAGGAGTGGGAAAATAGGCAAATCATGAAAGCTGTGTGTGTATGTAATGGTGAATATGTGAGCAGTCATTTAGGTTATGGGGAGTGGAGAGGAATTTTAGAATGACCTGGAAGTAGGGTGGGATTCAGGCAAGAGATGACAAGGGCCTGAATAAGGTAGTGGTGGTGAGGAAGAGGCAGAAAGATGGCTTTGAGAGTTAGATTTATGGGACCTCATTGATTTAGATCCAAGGTGAGGATAATGAGAGCAAAGGTGGAGGAAAGGAGGGCACCTGGTTTCTGGTTTAGACCTATTGGTTGGGTGGTGGCCCTGTGACTCATCTGTTACAGACTTTATGATGTTAGATTAGCCTGGACAGCTTCCAAAAGGGTTTAATTAACAAAGTACTAAAAACGTAACTAAACCACCGCAACAAGACTAGCAGGCTAGTGAGCTTCCGGAAAATGAGAGAATTAAAACATACCTTATAGATCCACAGGTCTCATCAGCTTTGCTCTGTGTTAAAGGTTAGTAATTTTCCACTCAGGCTGGAGCCTGTGAATTCCAAGGGAGCAACCTGAGCCTAAAGGAAAGAAGTTGTGATGCCAGCTTCTGCATCCCATGCACATAATTGTCCCTCTTGTCTGTCTGACAAGCATAGTATGGACTGACATCATGTCCCAGAATTAAATGCGGTCACTCCTTTGGGATAACATGATAAGACTGATTTTCCTGCAATGCCTTCCCTTCCCAGTGTTCCTACCACCTAATGTGTATGTGTGATTCGAGGCCCAACTCACTTTCTGTCTTCAGGAACCTGCCCCATATGATGTCAGCCTGCAATTAACTTGCTTGTTCCTACATTCCTTTGCAACGCTTTGGAGTTTATTATAAATTGCCTTGAATATCTCATTTTTATTTCCTGTGAGGGCATAGCCCTCATCTTCTTTACCTGCTGTATTTTTCTAGAAGTTTCAAGTTTGTAGTTTCCACTTTTCTATGCTAATCACTTGTACTTTTGCCCATAGCAGCAGGAATTATGTGCCACCTGCCTTGATAGCTGACATGGACTTAAGCATTCATTCAACAAAAGTTTTTTTTGTTTTTTGTTTTTTTTTTTTAGATTTTTTTTTTTATTGTTACTAAATTTTTTTTTTCCAGTGTTTCAAGATTCATTCCCCATTCCCCACACCCAGTGCTCCCCGCTTTAGGTGTCCCCAGTACCCACCACCAGGCTCTCCCATCCCTCCACCCCCCTCCCTCCAAGTCCCTCAGTTTGTTTCTGTGTTCAAAGTCTCTGTTGTTTCG
>PITA01029931.1:0-10096 GCA_004023965.1 Spilogale gracilis | reverse complement strand
CCATAAAAACACATAATTCTGATTATTAAAAAGGCAGAAAATAGCGCATCTGGGGGTTATGTTTAAGGTTTGTGTAAGACTGTTTTGTTTGGTGATTTGCCAAAAAGAACTCACAAGATTCAATGGCAGGTTATACTTGGGGCTAAAATGTATTACAGCAAAGTATCCTGAGCAAGTCGGAAGGAAAGAGATGTGCCTCAGTGGACTCCCAAGAGGTTCAGCACAGGCTTCTGATGTCTTTCCCCATCTAAGACCAAATAGGAGCACATTCTCTTTGGCAGATCTATCTGGGGCGTAAGTGGAATGTCTCTGCCTAGGGAAGTCTATTTGAGTGTCAGAATCCAAAGCCTTTCCTGGGGGCAGTCACATGGGTAGAATCTAGTACACAACCAGCCACGGCAACCAAAAGCAAGACTCATCATCACTCCTGAGTTTTTCGAGAAACAGCTTGACAAACCAGTACAGCATGGTCCATTGCTCCAAATGTATATAACAAAATTATCAATCATTAACATAAACAAGATCCCAGGGACCACATTCCTAGTCGTTGGCCAAGGATCAATTATGGCTTCTTTGGAGACCTGGAAGGAATAAGCATATAGACCTGCTGGTATTTTGGTATGAACTGAAGGAAGCAAGCTTGCAAGATAGTATTGCTCCTGACAACATGCCTTGTATGCTCCACCACTCTTCCTTTCCCAAAGCCTTCCTCCCAGCAAGACTGTCCTCCATGTCCTCTCCTGTCCTCATTTCCAAATCTCATATGCCCTGTAATTCCTAAGGCATTGGTTGATTACCCAGAGATCCATGCTGAGCTGGTAGCCATCATCTGTGCCATCAAGGCCAGCTACAGAAGTTGCAGGGCCTCGTTAAAAATCAAAATACTGGGCCAGGGCGCCTGGGTGGCTCAGTCGTTAAGTGTCTGCTTTCTGCTCAGGTCATGATCCCGGAGCCGGGATAGAGTCCCACATCAGGCTCCCTGCTCAGCGGGGAGTCTCCTTCTCCCTCTTCTCCACACTTGCGATGTCTCTCTCACTCTCTCTATCTCTCTCTTAAGTAAATAAGTAAAATCTTGATAAAAAGAGAGAAAATGCTGGATCGTTTGTTCAAAAATGATTTAAAATTTGAAGAGATTTAAAACCAAGAGAGAGACCTGGCACAGAGAGCCCTGCAGAGCTTCAGAGGTCACACATCCATGAAGCCGGTCCTGAGTGCAATGATTATCATCCAGAGATGTGCCTCTTCCAACAGGCCAAATTAGTGATCAAAAGAGGTCTTGATGCTACCCTCTAGGTCTATCCATATTGTCATAAATGGCAAGATCTCATTCTTTTTTTAAGTCAGAGGAAGGCACGTATTATATGATTTCACTTACACGTGGAATCTAAAACACAAAGCAAATGCAAACAAAAAAACCCCAGAAACAGTGGGATGCCTGGATGGTACATTTGGTTAGGCGTCTACCTTTGGCTTAGGTCGTGGTCCTGGGGTCCCTGGATCGAGTCCCACACTGGGTTCCTTGTTTGACAGGGAACCTGCATCTCTCTCTACCTCTCTCTCCCCTTTCTTGGGCTCTCTCTCTCTCTCTCTGACAGATGAATGAATAAATTAAATTAAAAGCAAAAAAACAAACAAACAGAAACTGCTCTTAAATACAGAGATGGTGGTTACCAGAGGGGAAGGGTGGAGGGGTGGGCAAAATAGGTGCAGGAGATTAAGAGGTATAAACCTCCAGTTATAAAATAAGTAAGTCTCAGAGTTGAAACATACAGCAGAGGGGTGTCTGGGTGGCTCAGTTGGTTAAGTGACTGCCTTCGGCTCAGGTCATGATCCCGGAGACCCGGGATCGAGTCCCACATTGGGATCCCTGCTCGGCGGGAAGCCTGCTTCTCCCTCTCTCACTCCCCCTGCTTGTGTTCCCTCTCTGGCTGTGTTTCTCTCTGTCAAATAAATAAAATATTTTTTAAAAAAGAAACATACAGCAGAGGGAGAACAGTCAGTAATACTGTAATCATGTTGTATGGTGATGGGTAAGGACTACATTTATCACAGTGAGCACTGAGTAATGCGTAGAACTGTCAGATCAACATGTTGTACACCTGAAACTAACATAACATTGCATGTCAATACATTTCATAATTAAAAAAAAAAAAGCCTTAACAAGTCTAGAGTCAGATAAAGGAAAATGACTGTTGCCGAGAGCTCTTTGGGCCTGCTGAAAGTGTGGTAGGTTTTCTCTGGTGTGTGTTAGACAGCTAAGGAAAGTACGCTTACCTTCAAGTCAGACCATTTGGTCCTGCCCCTCCCTGGCAGTGTATTCTTGGAAGGCGCTTCGCCTCCCAGGCTCTATTTCATCCTGAACAAACAGGAATGAGCATGACGCTGAGTTTACGCAGCAGCTGTGAACCATCAAAGGGATGATGTCCACGGAGGTGCTTTGTAAACCAAGTGCTATGCAGATGTCACTAGCCTTCTCTCCGGAGGTGTTTCCTTCTCTAGGTAATGAATCCTGGTTGTTATTTCCTATTCCCTGGACCGTACTTCTTTTTCCAATCTTTTTTCCCAGACACTAATGCTTCTCTCGTGACAGCATTACAACACAACCTTATAACGTGTTTCCCCAAGTCATAAAAAGTTACAGTGATAGCTGGTCTGTCAAGAGACATGGATACAGGGCACCTGGGTGGCTCAGTGGGTTAAAGCCTCTGCCTTTGACTCAGGTCATGATCTCAGGGTCCTGGGATCGAGGCCTGCATCGGGCTCTCTGCTCAGTGGGGAGCCTGCTTCCTTCTCTCTCTCTGCCTGCCTCTCTGCCTACTTGTGATCTCTCTCTCTCTGTCAAATAAATAAATAAAATCTTTTTAAAAAAGAGAGAGATGTGGATACATTTGTATTGTCCAAGTTGAATATCTTCTACAGATGCCTAATCTTCTGCACTTTATAATTTTTTCCAGTTAACTTCAAATTCAGTGAGTGTCATTTTCAAAACTTGTCCTAGATTGTAGATCCATCACACTATAGAATACCTGCAGTGGTCTATGTACACAGTACATATTCCTTTTATAATCTCCCAGCTTCTTAATGACTGCTATGTATAGTAAAGATTTTATTTATTTGACAGAGAGAAACACAGCCAGAGATAAACATTTTGTTAAATAAATGAATTAATAATGGAATGAATAAAGGGAAGAGAAGCTCATAGTCTGGAGATGCCAAAGGAATTAAATACTGAAACTTGTTTATGATCACCAAATGGGATTTCTTTTTTTTTAAAGAACTTTATTTTTTAAGAGATTTTTAAAAAAGATTTTATTTTATTTATTTGATAGAAACACAGCCAGAGAGGGAACACAAGCAGGGGGAGTGAGAGAGGGAGAAGCAGGCTTCCCGCCGAGCAGGGAGCCCGATGTGGGGCTCTATCCCAGGTCTCTGGGATCATGACCTGAGCCGAAGGCAGTCACTTAACCAACTGAGCCACCCAGGATTTCTTTGATAACAGGAATAGTTTTCCTATTCGTGGGAATGTGTCCCAGAGAGTCGTAGTACTTGATCCCAGGAAAGATGCAGTCCTACTGAGAGCAACTGCCTGGACTAATATGGAACAGAATGAAGTGAGATGAGCCAAGATCAGCTCATACACACCAGCCTACACTGGATGGGAACAGTGCTCCTGCTTTGGAGTTCCGAGTCTGTTTCAAAGTTATCAAAGGGACCACCCGAGAGGCAGATCTGGAAGTCTGTAGTACTATTATTTCCTGATTTTTCTCCTTCCTCTTCATTTCCTCACTCTTCTTCCCCCACCATAGAACACACACACAATCATGGCTACTGTTGATCTCTTCTAGGCCAGATTCAAACCATGAGTCATCTCTAGGACTGTCCCCATTCCCATGGAACACAGGAGTTGAATGATATGTCTTAGAAGAATAGTGTGGAACTGAACCCTTGGCTCTGAAAGACTAGACAAGGTTTTGGAAGTGGCTTAAAGCAAAGAAACAAATGGTTTTCATTCCAAAGTTTTATCTTCTGTATGTCTTTGGCTGGAGTGCATGATAAAAACTCAGTTAATGTGGGCGATCAAACCCAGTAGAACCCCCACTCCGGTCAGCTCACAGAAGTGGAGAGCCCAAGTGCAGAACGTGACTGCGCTCTCTCAGATAAGTCGTTTTGCCTGAGGATTTGGAGACTACCCAAGAAATTCCAATAAAAGTAAACTCTTGATCTGAAAATGGAGGTGTTCAATTTTTAATGTTATAAAAGAAACACTTGAATGACTCAGAGCATTCAGTTTTAGGATGATTCAGAAACCCAAAATTGGGGTGCCTGGGTGGCTCGGACAGTTGGATGTCTGCCTTCAGCTCAGGTCGTGGTCTCAGGGTCTGGGGTCAGCCCCGTATTGGGAAGTCTGCTTCTCCCTCTCCCTCTGCGGCTTCTCCTGCTTGTGTGCTTTCTCTCTGTGTGTCAAATAAATGAATGGAATCTTTAAAAAACAAAAACAAAACACCCCTCAAAACCCAGGAACCCAATACTGTTACAACACTAGTCCCTAAATGAAGCAGAATCCTCTTTCAGCAAGTTAAAATCTTAGCTGCGTGTGCTCCCAGGTTCCAAGATAACAGAGTGAAAAGAACTGAAGCATGGTTTTTGCAACTTGGACAGCACTCACGATTTGATCCTCAGACTCAGAGAGCTCAGAAGGCTTGGGCTATGCACCGTTTTCATTAGGTAGAATAGTAAGTCAAAGTGGGTCACTTTGGAGGAGGTAATGTTTCCTAGGGGCAGATTTACTGAATAGAATTCTTAGCAGTTAGAAAGAGTTTTTCCTTCTGGCTGTAAGGAGTGTTTTTTCTCAGCTAGAGGATGATGAAAGTCCCTGCTGTAGGAAATTGAGAGTAGAGTAGTCACATGCTATGTTAAAATGGAAGAATCGGAGTGAACTCTGGCTTTCAAAAAGACATATTTTCTAGGTCTGGCACTCTTACCTTTGCTCATACGACGACAACAACAGCAGCGGACTGACTCATCACACCTTCTGGTCCCTAATACTGTTCTCCACCAGAAGGAGAAAGGATTCAGGGTATCTAATTCCACGTCTTGGGACAAGAAAAATCAGGATGGTTTTGGAACATCATATCTTGTCAAAAAGCAAGAATGTCTCTAAGGATTCCAGAAGCAGGCATAAAGGGCAAAGAAACTTCCTCAAACAGTCTCCTGCTGTGAAATCGAGCCCCAGTGAACAATAACTGTTATTGTTAATGTAATTAGGACAAGCTGAATCTATGAAAGGCCACGAATTTATAATACCCCAAAGAAATATTAACATACATTATACAAAAGGCAATTGTAGGACAGAAACAAGAAAACAGAAGAGGATATGATTTATTTATATATATTTTTAAAGATTTTATTTATTTATTTGACAGAGAGAAATCACAAGTAGTCAGAGAAGCAGGCAGAGAGAGAGGAGGAAGCAGGCTCCCTGCTGAGCAAAGAGCCCAATGTGGGCCTCGATCCCAGGACCCTGAGATCATGACCTGAGCTGAAGGCAGAGGCCTAACCCTCTGAGCCACCCAGGCACCCCTATTTATATTTATTTTAATAAATGAAAGTGTGTGTTTCCTTTCTTTCATTAAATTTTGCATATTTATAAAATATGGGTATACACTTGCTTCTGTCTGTCTGAATAAAAATAGTGAATACAAGCAACTGTGAAAAGTCGCAGAAATCATGGATGCTATACAAGGAGAGGAAGGATTACTCATTTCTAGTGGTCACACATAAAAACAAGGAAGAAAGGGGCTTAACAGGTAGTCATACATAAGACAGAAAAGAAAGTTCAACAGTGATAAATGAGACAAATGTCCTAAAGAGAAGGTAACTATGCCTCTAGGTAATTAAACCTCTTGCTGGTCCTACTAATTATAATGAAACAGCAGAAGGGAATGAGTATGGTTTTAATAATGGTAACTAACTAGGTGGAAATACCATCATGGAAAAACATGTTATTTAATGCTAGTCAAGCAGGGATTTAAAAGTAAACCATTTTGAAGAAAGATACCAAGTTGTAAAAACACTAAAACATGCTAAAAATGATGTTGAAAAATTTTACTAGTAAGTGGAGCTGGTAAAAGGAGCTTGACCGTAAGCAAGAATCTGTCTCCTGTTTCTCAGGGGCTCAGGTGGAAATCACAACGGGTTCCGTGCTCTGACCAAGAACGAGTTGATAAGCCCCATCATGTAAATGATCTGGTTTGGGCAATGTTCTTTTGGGTCTGCTAAGATCACTGAAATCCTGGGTAAGTGTCCAAATACAAAATGAAGACCCTAGAAAGATATTGAAATAAAAATAGCCATAGCCCGGAAAACAGTATAAAAATAAGTAGAGGAAAAAATGAAGAAATAGGGGAGGGTCATTTTGTTGACATTTCAGAAAGAATTTTAGTGCGATGATACATTTTATAATCATTTCTGTATGTTTTATCAACTGTTTGAAGGAGTCGAAATGTTTTAAAAAATCAGCAATACTAATACATATGTCTGTAATTTTAGGTTAAGTTGTTTAAGAGAATTAATTAAATTGATTTTTTAAAGACTTATTTATTTTAGAGGAGGAGAGAGAGGGAGAGAGAGAGAACATGAGCAAGGAGAGGGACAGAGAGAGGAAGAGAGAAACTCAAGTTGACTCTGTGCTGTGTGGGAAGCCTGATGCAGGGATCAATCTCATGACACTAAGATCCCAACCTGAGCCAAAACCAAGAGCTAGATGCCTAA
Source organism: Spilogale gracilis (assembly GCA_004023965.1). Taxonomy (NCBI): domain Eukaryota; kingdom Metazoa; phylum Chordata; class Mammalia; order Carnivora; family Mephitidae; genus Spilogale; species Spilogale gracilis. The sequence goes on along the minus strand of PITA01029931.1, from coordinate 3,325 downwards.
CCAACCGTGCCACCCAGGCACCTCTAAATTGATTTTTAAGTGCTCAAAAAATTTAGTTTTCAGTGATACCTAAGTAAATATAGGAGTTTAACAATCTGAGCATAGGGGCGCCTGGGTGGCTCAGTTGGTTAAGCGACTGCCTTCAGCTCAGGTCATGATCCTGGGGACCCGGGATCGAGCCCCACATTGGGCTCCCTGCTCGGCGGCAAGCCTGCTTCTCCCTCTCTCACTCCCCCTGCTTGTGTTCCCTCTCTGGCTGTGTTTCTCTCTGTCAAATAAATAAATAAAATCTTAAAAAAAAAAATCTGAGCATAAAACGAAATTTAAATCGTTGTGAGTATTCCTTTTCATGTCCCAAAGCTCCTGGGCATTAAAGAATGTAAGGATTGAGAGGGATGACATGTGGCAGGAATCACTTGTACTGATGACAATGCTCAGTGGGCAGGGAGCACTGGAATGGGGAGGGGGACAGGAGGCCTTGTTTGTCCACATTTATTACTTCAACTGGGCTTGCGGGTGAAGAGGTGTTTACGACATTATACTCCATACATTCTTCTGTGTTGAAATATTTCATAAAAAACAAATTTACAATTGTACTTGAAGGAGAGAAACTCTCTGATAGGAAAGATAGTCTCAATCCAAAATTAATGGCTAGATTGGTTCAAATTACACTGAAAAATGTTCACACCTTGTAATCTTAACTCCAGAGGCAGAATTTTGCAAGTTCAAAGCTATTTAAAGATATTGTAATAGCTATGTATGGTGACAGGTGGTAGTTCCACTTGTGGCGAGCCCCAGGTAAGGTATAAACTTGTCAAATAATTATGTTGTGCACCTGAAACTAATGTAACACTGTGTGTCAACTATATTCCGCCCCCCCCCCTCAAAAAAAGCCATTTTAACAACCGGTCAAGTTAGATGACTGTACTGCATTTGGCTGTATCATTTGATTCTAATGGCATTAACCATTACATATTTGTTAACTGTCTTGGAATTTCATGAATTTGTTTAATATATTTTCCAGAAATTAAGTCACAGTGCCTCTGCAGACTCTTGGCTCAAAAACTACACGTAATTGTGGGAAAACATTTGTGCACTAACAATGTTTCATTTGTTGGTTTAAGCAAGCAAGTTGCCAATAAATTATTTTTGACTTTTAAAATTCCAGTATAGTTAATGTCCCGTATTATATTAGTTTCAGGTGCACAATATAGTGATTCGACAATTCTGTACATCACTCAGTGCTCACATCATGCTAAGTGTACTCTTTATCCCCTTTGTCTATTTCACCCATCCCTTCCTGCCACTCCCCTCCCCTCTGGCCAACACCAGTTTGTTCTCTATAGCTAAGAGTCTGGTTGTTTGTTTGTCTCTTTTTTTTTCTTTGTTCCTTTGTTTTGTTTCTTAAATTCCACTATAGTATGTGTCTTTCTCTGACTGGCTTATTTCACTTCTCATTATACCGTTTAGATCCAACCATGTCGTTGCAAATGACAAGATTTCATTCTTTTTTATGGCTGAGTAACATCCCATTGTATATATACAACATCTTCTTTCTTCATACATCTGTGGCTGGACACCTGGGTTGCTTTCTCATCTTAGCTATATTGCAGCTTAATAATGCTGCAATAAACATAGGGGTGCATATATCTTTTCAAATAAGGGTTTTTGTTTTCTTGGGTTAAATAGCCGTTAGAGTGCTTGCTGGATCCTATAGTAATTCTATTTTTAATTTTGTGAGGACATTCCATACTGTTTTCCACAGTGGATGTACCCACTCCCACCAGGAGTCCACAGTTCATGTCCTTGCTGACACTTGTTGTTTCTTATGTTTTTGATATTATCCATTCTGATAGGTGGGAGGTGACAGCTTGTTGTGGTTTTGATTTGCATATCCCCAGTGATATAAGTAATTTTTAGATTAACTTTGGGAAGCAACAGCCATCATGGAAAATAAAAATTCAGCTAATTCAAAGCAATAACCTGTCAGTGCAATATAGTGGAATAACTTTACAAGAGAAGGAAAATATGAAGCATACAGGTCTAGAGACATTCTGTACCTTTACACAGAACTTTGCAGTGGGCCAGAGCTATCATTTCATGGGCTCAAAACTGGGGTCCATTTGGTCACACAGTAGGCTATTTTTTTTTAAAGATTTTATTTATTTATTTGACAGAGAGAAACACAGTGAGAGAGGGAACACAGGCAGGGGGAGTGAGAGAGGGAGAAGCAGGCTTCCTGCTGAGCAGGGAGCCCGATGTGGGGCTCGATCCCCGGTCTCCGGGATCATGACCTGAGCCGAAGGCAGTCGCCCAACCAACTGAGCCACCCAGGCGCCCCACACAATAGGCTATTATTAGCACTGGGAATTTTGTTACTAAAAGCTACTTAAAATAGGTTTTTCTATAGCAGCCTTCAGAGGGAAACTCTGTCTAGAAGATATTGGCAGGGCTCGTGTCTGACTCAAATCTCTAGAATTTTCTCAAGTCTAGAATCAAGAACTTAAAGTCTCTACCTTTAGGAAAGATTCCTTTGTTTCCATAGTTATCCCTGAGGTTTAGTGGCAAGGTGGAACCTGAGAGAATTCTTCACTCGTTCCATCTGGATTGATTCCAAGTGACTATCCTTAATGCATATGTACTGAGACTTTTTGGTAATCATTTAAGTTAATCGATTCTGTATTTGCTGATTCCATACTTTGAGAAACTTCAAGATTTGATGTTTGTTATTTGATCCACACTGGCTCTTAAACATTTTCCTTTTTCTTGGTAGCTTGTAATATTACCTCTCTGTTTTATCTTGTAATAATTACCTTTTTTTATTGCTAAACTCAACTCTAAGACAATGGGGCTTTGGAACACCTCTCCTTATGGACATAGTCACTATTTACTGAAAGTGAAAGCAAAGGAAAACAGCACCATTGCTCACTGCACCGCTCACACGGGATGTCGGGATGTCTCCACCCTGCAAGTGTCCTGTGGTAGACGGAAGGCACCACCGTGTAATCCAACACAGGCTGGGTTGGGCTTCTGGCTTCTGGCACTTGCTGGCTATGTGATCTTCAGCTAAGTATTCGCCTTCTCTGGGTTGCAATTTTCTCAGTGAAACTGCTTAACATACCATTCTTTTTTTTTTTTAATATTTTATTTATTTATTTGACAGAGAGAAACACAGCTAGAGAGGGAACACAAGCAGGGGGAGTGAGAGAGGGAGAAGCAGGCTTCCCGCCGAGCAGGCAGCCTGATGCGGGGCTCGATCCGGGATCTCCGGGATCATGACCTAAGCCGAAGGCAGTCGCTTAACCAACTGAGCCACCCAGGCGCC
>PITA01029930.1:0-17199 GCA_004023965.1 Spilogale gracilis | reverse complement strand
CTCCCCCTCCCCCTCCTCCTCCCCACCTTCTCCCCCTTCTTCTCCCCTCCTCCTCCTCCTGGTCCTGCTCCCCTGGGGATGCTCAGAGGTGCCTCTGCAGGGCACAGTCCCCTCTTCTCCCCGTGTGGGCTGCTCCAGGTGGGGTGCCGAGGTGGGAGTTGGCATGGGGCCAGGCTGCAGGGAGGAGCCGACCGGCACCTGCAAGGCCCAGGGGTCCTGCCTGCTCACTGTCTTAGGCTCAGGGTCCCCATGACTAAGTGGCCTGGACCTCCAATAAGGCAGAGAAGATTGTGACTGGTGACGGCTCAGCCTGCTGAGGAGTCCATGCCTAGGCCGAGGGCAGGAGGGGCTGTGTCCTGCTGCGTCCCCCGCCCAGAGAGCACGAGGGTGGGCAGAGGGAGACTTACCTGGGAGTGGGCGGGGTCCCAGGACTAGGTGAGGATGGAAACAAAAAGCTGCTGGGCCATCTGGGCGGCTTAGTTAAGTGTCCAACTCGATTTCAGATCAGGTCGTGATCTCAGGGTTGTGAGATTGAGCCCCATGTCAGGCTCTGTGCTCAGTGGGGAGTCTACCCTCCCTCTGCCTCTGCCCCTCCTCCTTCTCTCTCTCTCAAATAAACTAATCTTTTTTTTTTTTAAGATTTTATTTATTTGACAGAGAGAAACACAGACAGAGAGGGAACATAAGCAGGGGGAGTGAGAGAGGGAGAAGCAGGCTTCCCGCCGAGCAGGGAGCCCGATGTGGGACTCGATCCCGGGTCTCCGGGATCATGACCTGAGCCGAAGGCAGTCGCTTAACCAACTGAGCCCCCCAGGTGCCCCTCAAATAAACTGATCTTAAAAACAGAAAAGTTAATGCCTCCCAGTGTCAGGGGTCCAGCAGCCCAGCACACAGGGCCGGAGGGTAAGGTTCTAGAAGCTGCTGCAGAGCACAAGCAAGGGGCTGGTATCCCCCTGTTTTGTCCCTCACACATGTGCCCCTTGCCTGTGGACCCCTGTCCTCCACCCCTGTCCTCGACTGCTTAGCCCTGAAGAGCCCACTGCCTCTGCCCACGCTGCCCCCCCCAGACTGCGCAGCCCTCCTTGCTGCTGGCTGGTGGCCCCTCCAGAGCACCTGCCATGACGCAGCCCCTGCACATCACACGCGCCACATCCTAAGGCTGTTGGATGTTCTGGGACTGGTTGGTGACATGTCTGTCACCCTTTCGGGTCCTGGCCCCGTAAGTGTCCCCAGGGCCCGGGACTGGCACATGGTAGGCACAAAGCCCCTGCGGCCAATAGGAGGAACCAGAGAGGGTATGGGGGGACCAAAGAACCAGGCCAAGGGGGCAGTGGAGACCCCAGGAGAAGCCCAAGGGCTGCCTCGGGCCCAGGTTCATGTGGTGACTCGGGATGGTTGAAGGAGGGGACCTTCCGGGGTAGCACTTCCGTAATGGCCACTAGAAAAGGCCACTGGACCAGGAAGTCCCAGTGCCCATTGGACGAGGCTGGACCATGGGCACCTCTGGTTGGAAAGGGGCACACTCTGTTTGCCCACTCTGGTCCCACCATGTCCCTTCTGCCCACGTGACCATGGTCATCGGAGGCCGTGAGCTACTGATGAATGTTTTAATTTCCTGTTTGGGCCCCGGGGCCAAGGACACCTCATTCAGGGAGTGGAGCCAGGTCAAGCCCTTCACTGTGGCTCGGCCTGCAGATATGAGGAGCAAAGCTGGGCCCTGGAAATTTCCGGGCCGTCTGAGGAGGTGAACTGCTCTACAGGAAGAAGCGGGATGGTGACTGGCTGTGTGGCAAAGGCATTCATTACTGTAAGTCCCGCCCCGACCCCAGGGCTTCAGAGCCTTTTCTCCATCCCTGAGATTTTCTGGGGCTTGGTCGCTTGGTGGCTCAGGTAACTTTCAAGGGCAGAGGACCAGCCCTGGACATGACTTGGGAGGCTGAAGGACTGCCCCTGCTCCCAGTGGGTGCCTGCTTCCGTGGACACAGGGAAGCCAGATCCTCTGCCCTCGGGCTCGCCCCGGGTAAAGGAGTGAGAATACTCTCATCCATAGGGTGTAGCAGGATGAGGGGTATGAGGGCCACCACAGCCCGGCACCCATTGAGAGCAAAGTAGAAGTCCAAGTGGAGGACACCCAAGAAGGCTGAGCACACTTTGAGAAGAAGCCCAATGTCTCAGCTGGTCTAATCTGTAGCCCGCCAGAGATCTGCCCTTTTTCTCTGGGCCTCTGCTCCCGTCTCTAAGGTGGTGACACCTACAAGAGAATTGTGAATCTGGGAGGTGGGTGATAAGGAACACATTGTTTGTGGGAAAGGCATGGCCCCAGTTGTCCCCAGGGCTGAGGGAGATCGAATACATTCAACTCAAAGAGGGAACAAAATCACAGCAGGCTGCTCAATGAGAAAGAGGGGTGGATGGACAGATGGATGGATGGATGGATGAGTAGAAGGATGCATGGATACATTGATGGATGGGTGGATGGGTGGGTGGGTGAATGGATGGATAGGTGGATGGATGGGTGGGTGGGTGGATGGATGGGTGGGTGGATGGATGGGTGGGTGGATGGATGGATGGATGGGTGGATGGATGGGTCCTTAGGTGAATAGGGGGGTGAGTGACTTAATGCATGGGTAGCTGGATGAGCGAGAGGCTAGCTAAGTGGATAGAAGGTTGTGTAGATAGATGGATGAATGGATGGTGGGTTAACGCAGGAATGAATGAATGAGGGAGTGACCATTTGCTAAACCGAGGTTAGTGCCAGCCCCAATATTATTTCTCTTGACCTCACCAATGTCCAAAAGGAATACAGGTCTCAGGGGTGGAGGGTACCCCGTCCAGGGTCACATACTGGCATGGTGAAGACTGAGGGCCAGGTCTGTGACCGCAAAGTCTGTGTGTTCTCGGCTGCACAGGGAGACCTACCAGGCTGATGCCTCAAAACATCCCGGCACAAACCCATGAAAGCCAGACAAGGCCTAGGCCATGTCTGTGAGCACCATGTCCCTGAACAGCCCAGTGCTGGCTGATTCCGGTCCTCCTGGGAGCTGCTCCTCAGCCTCCTGGGCTCACAGCAGACACGATAGTAACCGAGGCCTCTCTCACTGACTATGACCCCCCCACACGGTCCAAGAGTCCTGTGCCGCACGGGCCTGCCCTCATGCACAGCCGAGTCCACAGGGTCTGCACACAGTGGGGCTCCGTAACTGAGACAGAGGCGATGCAGCGACGGTGAGCACAGGCGGGCAGGCCTGGATGGCTTCCCAGCGCTCACCCCATGCTCAGCCCAGCAGAGTGCAGCTGGGCACAGGACACAGCCCCCGAACCCTGCCCCCCAGGGCCTCTCCCTGCTCTACCAGGAGTGCGGCAGGAGGAGCTCTGACCTCTGTTTCTCTGCGCCTAGGCTGCCCACAGGAAGTGTTCAGTCAACATCTGCAGATGGAGAGACCCAGCCAAACGTTCCCAGCGCCTCTCCTGCGCCAGCCCCATGGCCCCTCTGGCCGGTCCCTCCTCCAGCTCAGCTGTGGTCCTTCCCAGGCTTGCATCTCTGGGAACTGGGGGCTGGGCTGCTGAGGGGCATGGGGAGACGGGACAAGAGGGACAGGCTGGGGCCCGTCTCCCCACACCCAGCATGGCTCCCTCAGGCTGCAGTTCCCAGGGGCGGCCAGCCCTGGGTGCCCGTCCTCCTGGCGGCCCTCTGGTGCTGGCCTCTTGGTGGCTTCACCTCTCCACTGTGGCTCGTCCCCATCCCCAAGCCTGGAGTCACCAGGTCATGACCACCAGGCCCTTGTGTGTGTTTCTTATAACTGTGCATTTATTGTGGCAAAGCAGACGGACCATTTTCACCACTCCCAGGGGTACCCAGGGCTGGGTGGGTGGATGGGTGGATGGGTGGTGGATGGATGGATGGGTGGGTGGTTGGGTGGATGGGTGGGTGGTTGGATGGATGGGTGGTGGGTGGTTGGATGGGTGGTTGGTTGGATGGATGGATGGATGGATGGGTGGGTAGGTGGTGGATGGATGGGTGACTGGGTGGATGGATGGATGGATGGATGGATCCAGTGTCATGCTCCCTCTCTGCCCCCCCCACCATCTCCAGACAGTATCTCCTTTCTTCACTTTGCACCAGCATTCTGTCGCATTAAGTAGGTGCCCTGTGGCTCCATGGAGAGTGCCTGGGTACAGCCCCTGGCAGGGCCACCCCCCTAGGTCCTCCAAGGAAGCCTCGGGACCGGAGCGTCACAAAACAGTGGCACGGGAATCCCAACTCAAGGTCCCTACCCTGCTCCCCAGGCCCTCATCTATGACTCCGGGGGATCTCCCAAGGCTGCCCAGATGGCGCTCAGAGCAGGGACAGAAAACCCAAGTACTAATGGGAGAGAGGCCTGTGATACCTTCAGTACCCGCAGTCAGCAATCTGGAGAAGACAATTCATTCAGTTGAACACTTGAAGTTCAAGAAACAGAAGGGCTGTTTTATTGACTTAATTGTTTTAGCTGCAGTGAAGCTCATTTAATCCTCTGTCCTTGGGAAGTGGGGGACACGGGTCTCCTTGCAGGGTAGTGTCCTACACGACGGCGGGGGGGGGGGCTGCTGTCAAAGCCTGTGGGCGTGCTCTGGGGGCTCTCCTGTCTCAGGAATGGGGAGAAGAGGCCGGCAGCAGGGGGTGAGCCACAGGACGGAGGGGCTGGCCCCATCTGGGGAGGGCACAGGGAGACCCCTAGCATGCTTCCCCCGGCCCTGGGCTCCTTCCTGCCAGTAGCTGCCCTCCATCAGACACCTCCCCTGTCCTGGCCCCTCCCTGTTGTTTTAATAACTGTCTAATTAAAGGGTCAGGCACTGTGAAAGCCCACAGCCTCGTATTTCAAGCCACAAGAGATTCACGGGTGTCATTAGAGCCGCTGGCAACAGGCTTACCCCTGAGCTAGAAGTCTTGCACTCTGGGGTCACAGAAAAGAAGCACTTTATTAAAATGACTACCTCGTGAAAGGGGGCAAAATGCCTTACTCAGGCCAGAAGTGAAAGTGTGCTATGGCGGCCCCAGGGACCCACCACCTCCCTCAGGTCCCCCAACCAGGGCCTCCCCCACCGGCGGCACGTCTCTCCGTGTTTGTCTCTCCCTCTGTTCAGGCCGGGACCCCCGCCCTAGCCCTCTGCAGCAGCAGGGCCTCCGGGACCCACTGGGGCAGGAGGACGTGGCCAGCAGAGAAGTGGGAGGAAGGGACAACGTCAGCCGGGGGAGCAGGGAGAGTGGGGCTGATCTGGGGCAGGGCCGTCCCACCGCAGGGTGCAGGCTGGGACCCCAGAAGGGGAAGCCAGAGAGGATGAAGGCGGGGAAGGAAGGCCCGGTGGGAGCAGGCAGGAAAAGCCGACTCCCCTGGGAGAAGTCCCCCTTGGGCTGCACCGCAGCCCCCTGGGAGACTGGAAGGCTGTGTGAGGGCCGGGGTGGCCCGTCTTGCAGGCCCATCCTGGTCCTGACACCCAGGCCACAGACGATGGCCCAGGGGAGCTCCCCTCCTTGGGGTACGGGCTGGCCCCTGCTTAGGGACCGCTGCAGGCTCCAGCGCCTTCCCTCCGCGGCTTCCCGCTGCCCATCAGAGACCTTGGGCCGGCTGAGGACACACCTGTCAGTGGGTGGACGTGCAGACTTTCAGGGGCAGAGACCAACCGTGGAGCCCCCATCCCTACAGCCCCTCACTCACTGGAGTAGTAAGCCCATCGGGCCCGGAGGGGCGCAGTGGAGGAGGTCTGCAGCCCAGCCCAGGGGCCCGGGAGCCGTCCGCCGGCTTCTGCAGGCCCCGGGTCCACACTCACCCCCGCTCCTACTCCAACCCCACAAGGCGGATGTGTACACACACACACACACACACACACACACACACACACACACCCGGGTGACAGCCGCGCTCTGGCTCCTTGCTGCCCTCTGGAGGCCCATCCCTGGGGGAGAGTCCCCACCATGTTGGCCTCCAGCTCCGCCCCCCCTCCCCCGCACCGGCCCAGCAAGGTCATGGTCCACATTTCAAAGTGGACCTTGGGACAATGGTCCCCAACACATGGGCCAGGCCGAGGCTAGCTCCTGTAGCAGCAGATGGCCCATCTGCTTGACCGGGGATGGGGACATGGTGTGAAGAGTGGGCCTCGGAGGGTCCCCATGAGATGCAGCATCCAGACCCAGACCCGGGAGAGAAGGTGACGTCCCCAAGGACTATACCCAGACACCAGGGGCTCCCCAGGACCAGCCCTGGCCAACCGGGACATGGGGTTCCCTGTGGTCCCCCAGCCCAGCAGGGCCCAGACAGTGCACAGCCACAAGCCCCTAAGAGCTGCCGAGGCTGGCCAGGGGGGTGCTTACCCAGGAAAGCAGGGGGCAGACACAGCCTGGCCTGCTGCATGGCCGGGCGCATGTCGCAGCTGCCCCAACAGGGAACTGGCCTTAGCTGGGCAGCTCCTTGACGAGTGACTGGGGCCAGCCCCCCTTTACTTCCCCCCTTAAGCCCCCAGCCCATCACCTGGCCACACTGGAGGGGGTCTGGCAGGCCCCAGGCCCCTTATATCCAACAGAGTCTGAGCACCAGAGAAGGCGATGTTCATCTCACGTCCTGCAGCCCGTGGTGGAGGGAGCAGGTGCTGAGCCCGCGGCTGGGGCCCGGCCACTGGCCTCACTGGGGCGCTTCTCCTGGGCTGGGCAGCCTTGTGGCCTCTCTGCTCTGCTGTTGGGTGCTGGTGGGGCACAACCACGCACAGACTCTGCACCTACTGCTGAGGGAACACATCGCCGGTCCCACGGTCAGGATCCCGAGGCCCTAGCTCTCCTGCCCAGGCTCCCTCTTGTCCATTCCAGGCTCCTCCAGTCCCTAAGACCCAGTCTGCGCAGGTCCCCAGGGCACGGGCTATTGCCCAGACTCTGCCTCTCTCCCCCAGAGTCCCTGCTGTAGACTGAAGGGTGTCGGTCCTGGAGTCAGCTCCTCAGCAGGTGAAGCTGGCCCTCGCTCCCCAGACGTGGAGCCGCGGCACCCCAGGCAGCTCCCTGACGGGGACAGGCTAGGAGGACAGCCAGACAGAAGCCAGAGCAGTGAGGGGAAGGGCCGGGTGGGAGGCAGCCCAGAGATCACCGCTACATCACCATGACCCCACCTGCCGGGTCTCAAGTGTCCTCTCTGTCCTGCTGGGCGGTCACCCTACGGGGGCGGGGGGAGGCTGCTCCTGCCTGGCCACAGCCTCTCCGAGCCCTTGTCTGCCTGTGGGGCCCCGTCCCCGAATCCAGCCAGAGAACTCCTATGCACCCTCCCAGGCCCACTTACAAGCTCACCACCTCCACGAAGCCTGCTCAGTGGCTTGAGGGCCCCCTCTCTTGGGCTGCGTTCATCGCGGTCACCTCTGTCCCACCAGCCAGGCAGCCCCTGGGGCATGAAGTCCCAGTGAAGACTGGATAAATGAGTAAGGGCCCCGAATGGCACTGGGAGTGAGCTCTCCGCACCCAAGACTGTCCCGGGCTCCTGCAGCTCCCAAGGCCACGCTGGCTCAGGCGGAATGGCACTGCCCCAGCCCTTCGGACGAGATTTAGCTGTACCTGGTTCAGCTCCCTCTCCCTCCTGCCTCCCTGTGGGTCTCTGGGGCTGAAAGGCCGACACGCACACAGCCTCAAGGACCTGACGGCCAGAGCTACACCTCCCGTGATGTGGGCCCAGCCACCGAAGCCAGCACTGGGCTTTAGTAGATCTTCTTCAGTTCTAAGAACTGCTGCCCTGCCCCCGCCTCCCTGACCGTTCCTCTGTGCCAGCCCAGTGCAGGCCTGGCAAGGAAAAGCCTGTCCTGGCCTCCCACAGCGCTCCAGTTTGGACGCCCAGGGCTCCGGGGCTCCAGCAGGGAGCATGCCCGGGATCAGGCTGGACAGCGTGCACTGGGTTGGAGAGGAAGCAGCCTGCGCCTGCCGGGGCCACCGTGGAGGGCCACCCTCCCCCCGCCTGCCCTGCTTAGAGGGGGCCCCTCACCTCTGAAGCTCCCCTCGCGGGTCTCCCTGGGCCTGGAGGCCAGCGCCTCTCGTCTTGCTCCAGCTGCCTGAGCACCCGCGAGCTGCCGGGCAAGAAGGAGGACCATGCTCCGGGTGGTGTGGGCTGGTGTCTGCGGACACGGAGGTGAAGACGGGGCGTGGGGGGGCAGCGCGGACAGGGCATGGGAAGCGCACACTGCCCTGCGTGGGTGCCCGTGAAATGCGCTTCCGCACCAAGATACAGAACAAGTTCTCCAAGGCAAGTTTACTGAGAAAGGTCAATGTGAAATGAATCCGTGTGCCCGGAAGCCTGACAAGGCCGTGATGCGCTCCCCGGCAGCTCCGAGCGCTTGCAGCGGCCACAGCTGCCCGGCCCTGGCTCCACGGAGGCCCTGAGGTCTGGGGCCGCAGCGGGACCTTGGCTGCGGCGACCACACTGCCAAGCTCAGCAAGGGTCCCGTGTCTTTCCGTCCCTCCGTTCACTTGCAGCTTTTACGCAAAGTGTCTTTGATCGTTGCGTTTGAGTTTCTCTAACAGATGTGTTCGCTACTTTCGGGTTATCTCCTGAAGGGCTGCTCGGAGGCCGACCAGAATGTACTTCAGATGTGGACAAGCTCACTTCCTGCCAGAGACCCTCCCGGTGTGGCTGTGACACAGAGGACACCCGTAAACGTGACCAGCCCAAGACTAAGCCCTTTGCGGAACGGTGCGCCTCCTCAAGACGCCGCCAGGGTCATGATCACAGGCCATGGGATGGAGCCCTTGCACCTGCTCGGTGCTCCTCGGCCCCTCCCGCTCATACTCTCTAAAATCAATCTTAAAAGCAGCAGCTGCTACTGCCAGAGGAAAGGGCAGCAGGGGGTCAGCACCCGTAACCCGAGGTGTCCAAGGTCCGGTGGACACGGTCTCCTCGGAGGACAGAAATGCCTTTCCCAGGGCTTTCCTCTGAGTGGGTTTGGTTTACTGTCTGGGTCACTTGTTTGAGCCGAACGACTCCCTTTAGCTTTTATCAGAAGGGGGCCCACCAGGAGCCACTTCCCTGTTTCTGTGTATCTGGAAACATCGTGCACTCACTTTACTCTGAAAGTGAGCTCTGGCGGATGCAGGAGTCTTGGCCACGGGTTTTCTCTGAGCACTCAGACCGCACTGTCCCCCTGCCCATGCTCAGCCACCTGCCCTTCTGGGCATTCTCAGGACGGGGACAGCTTTCCCCGTGTCCCCGACTGTGGACTGTGCTGCTGGCCCCCCTGAAGCTCAGTGCTGGTGTGATGACGAACATGGGCGTTTCTCGGCACCATTTAAGTACTTTTTCTGTTCCTTTCTGCCTCCTGGGGCTCCGGTGGTGCGGGCACGGGCACCCCTGCATCATGCGGTCATTCAAGGTCACGGGCTCTTTCTCCTGCCAGCTCACACGGCTGCCGAGCCCCTTGGAACTCGTCGGTTCCCATCCTGTTCAGCTCTGGAATGCCCATTCAGTTCTTCCCGGCGTGGGAATTCACACCTTCCCGTTGACGCTGTGTGATGTGACGTGCCATCACCAGTCTCTCCCTTCGCCCTCCCTCTCTCCTTATTGACCATTTTCCTCTGACCACGTGCGGAAGTTCAAGTCTCTTCCCGTTAAACCGAGCCCCCCGCGGTTCTGCAGCCTACCGCTTTTCTCCTGGGGTCTGAGCCACCTGTTTCTTTGCGTGTTCAGGTGGGAAATGGGCCACTCTAGGGAGTGCACTGCTGCCGTTCTGGGTCCTGGCCACCCCACTGGGCTGGGTGGGGTGGGGAGGCGGCGATGTTCTCACCCCCACAGCCCCTCCCCGGCCTCCCTGCTGCCTCCCGCAGTGGCAGTGGCTCCGCGAAGCTGCTGGACTGTCTCCCCGGTCCACAGCAGCTCCTCAGCGCCACTCCTTGCTGGCTGACCGCTCGGGCTGGTCCAGTCCTGCCCTGGGCATCAAGGCTTGAGAGCCTAATGCAAGCAAACTTGGCCCCTTTGGAAGAACAGCTCCTGAGATGGCTGTTGGAGGTTCTTCTGGACCCACAGCCAGCCCGTGGCTCAGTCCGCGTCACCATCAAGCCACGCTCCTCCCACGTCTTCTCTACAAGCTCCCCCTTTCGCAAGCACCCCTGAACCACACGCTCTGCGGCAAGCCCAGTCAGCCCTTCTGTGGAGGGAATGGACTGGGCCGCAGCCTGCCTCTCCCCTGGAAAACACCTCGGAGCCCCAGGGCTGGCACTGGCGGTGGGGACAACTGCTCGTCTCTGACTGCTCTGGGGGTGGGGGACCACAGTCCCTGCTCTCCGGGGCTGGTGTCCATGTGGAGCCCCCACCCCAAGCACCGAGGCCACCACAGGCCGCCTGCCTCCACCCTCCACACCCTGGGCCCTCCTGATCAATCCGCCCGCCGTGGCCTCACGGAGGGGGCTGGGCCAGAGCGTGCCTGTGCAGAGAGCACGGAGGACGGAGGGAGCAGGGGACCCAGCCCGCCTTTCTCGGACGGCTCTCCGGTGTGCTCACTCCCTTCTCCAGCCACACTGTCCAGATGCCCTGCTGGCCGGTGGAACCTGTGGACTGGACCTGGCCCAGAGAACTGGAATGGAGTGTGCTTCCTGCAGCTGAGGGCTGGACGCAGCAACCAGGGTGGGAACGGTCCTGAAACATGAAATGCGACCCAAGTGGCAGAGGAGCCTGGCTCCACATGTCCCACGGCCTCGCCTCCCGGGGTCACCCTCTGGACTTGCCGGCTGGACCCGAGGCAGGCAGGAAGCCACTCCCTTTCCCTCCCTCAAGGACCCACTAACAGCCCTGAGCCACCTCCCGCCCCTCACCTGTGTTCCAGCCACCCGGCGGCTTCCTGCCCTTGTCGGTGAGGTCAGCCCGTGCTCTCTGGCGGCAGGACGGGGGCTCCGTGTGATCAGCCTCCGGCCTCGGCTGAGCGCAGTGCCCAGCACACAGGGCACGTGACCACATGCCACGCTCTGCGCTGAATGACAGCTGGAGTGGGAGCGTATTTACACGGCGCCGAAGCCCGCTGACGCCTTTCCGTGATGCTGCCTTCCCACGGCGGCTCAGGCTGGCCCTCAGAGGCAGCAGCACGTCCCACTTCCCCAAATTCTGCTTCCTATGCACCCCGGGATCCCGCGAAAGCAGGCATTCTGCATGGCCGCCTACCCCATCCCTCCAGGGCCACAGTTGCCTCCCGAGGCTCCGCCTTCTGGCCCGGGGAAGACCGGCCAAGCAGGGTACAAGCATGTCCCCACGGGACGGAGAGGCCACTAGATGCCACGTCCGTGGACCCCATGCCAGGGCTCTGGGCCAAGGGCTCCTGGGGGGACACAGAGCCCAGGCATCCTGAAGGTGCCTCAATGGTGACCAGAGAGGAAGGAAGGGGGGACTGGTGCCACCCGGCTGATTTCACATCCAGCCTAGTTGGACTCCACCCAGAACTGCTTGGGGAAAAAGGATTCTGAGGCAAAAGCATTCTGACCGCAGGAGCCTGGAGGGGAGTGAGGCCAGAAGTGCCAAGCGCAGGGGCTGGGAGGGGCTCTTGGAGGACAGGCGCCGGCAGAGGTGCTCACCGGACCACCTGGCTGTGCCCTGGGCTCTGCCAGCACCCGCACATGGCCCCACAGCCCAGGGCCCCTCGCTCCGCCGGAGGCCGCCAGCAAAGGCCCATGTGAGAACCATGCTGCCTGTCAGAGGGGGGCAGGGGAGGCCGGACCCCGCTCCGCCCCAGAACCTCCTGAGCAGCGCGAGGGTTTGCGTTGGCGCCATGCTCTGCGGCTGCTTCTGGAAGGAGCGCCCTGAGGACAGACAGCCCTTCGGCTCCCCGGTGACAAGCATTTATTCACTGGCCACGGAATGACCAGGACTGGGGCACGGATCCACAGGCTGATCGGACAAAGCCTCCACAGGGGACCCAGGAGCCCCATGAGTCCCGGCCCTCCCCAGGTGCACCCAGCCAGCAAAGTCCTGGTCGAGAAGCATGCCGGGCTGCAGGGGAGAGCTCCTCGGAGTCCGGCCGCCTCTCCGGGCCACCACCGCCACCAAGGCGAGGACAGGCGCCGTAGGGACTCCCGACACCTCGCTTCCTGGGACATCGCAAGCAGCTGCCATCGCACGGCACAGGCGACACAGTCCGACGTGGCAGCCAAGCACACGGGAGCACAGACAGGCACAGGGAGGGTGCGGAAGTGGCACCGCCCCGAGGCAACCTGGCCCGGAGGCAAGGGAGCTCTGGAAATGCCTTGCTGGGTTCCTGATCTTTGTCCCTGCACTTAAAGCAGGAAGCACGCATGTCCACGGGATAGCTCAGTCGCCCTGCGCTTCACAACAGGCGCACGCAGCAGAGGAACGACCTGCGAGCCAAGCGCGGCATCCCCTCGGCTGCCCGGACACCCCAACAGGCAAAGGAACAAGAACCCGCAGCCGGCCGCGCGGCCTAGCCGGAACCCAAGGGCGCAGCGGTGAGCAACACCGAGTTGCAGTCTGTGACGTGCGCACTAAGAGGGCGCAGCAGCATCCCCAGGGCACCGCCAGTCCCGGCTCCAGGCCAGTCCGGGCTGCGGGAAGCCGCTGGGGAGCCACAGGAGGCACGATCATCCCACGAGCAGGCTGAGCAGCCGGTTCTTCCCCGCACAGGTTACGCAGGCATGAGCAGCGAATGCAAATTCAAAACACAGCTGGAAATCCCAGCAGCTCCTTTCACGTAAAGTTGTGAGTGATGCCCAAGACTCGTTTCTCAACGCCTTGGCAAACCTCAGCAACGAGCTCTCAGTGAGCACAAACTCCCACGGGACGGGGGATCGGACCTCAGAGAGGGCTTGGCCCCAGACACTAGACATGCCCGCAGTGTGCCACGGCCTCCTTGGGACAACGGGAGGCCCGGGCGGACAGTCCTGCTTGCTTGTGTAGGGGAAGGGACTCTGCCGTTCCAACCCCGCGTGCGGCCCCCGTGTCCTGGAGTCCCGGCCCAAGGGCTGAGACCTCCCAGCAGCACGGAGGAAAAACGGAGGCTGGCGTGGCTAAGTGAGTTCATGGCTGAACGGACGATGCGCCACTTACAAAGCCACAAGCGGGGCGCCCACCTGACCCAGGGACGGCGCGCACCGCAGCCCGAGCCCTGAGGGGATGGTGGGGTGGGCCCAGGCCAGTGGCCACAGTACTGGCATCGGTCGGCCGGAGGGCCGGCTCTCCTCACCCAGGCGGACGGATGGCTCCACCCACGCCCACGCCAGGGCTCAGCCGGCAAACGCGGGGCCAGACTCTGCCCGGCACAGTACGGGCTTTGGGCCCCGGGACGCTCGGTCGGCTTCAGGTGCGGGGGACCCTTCCGGAGCGGCTGCTCACATGCACAGGCCTGGACAGGAGACACATGAGCCCACGATGAAGTGGACGCGTGGGGACAGGGGCTCCCACGCGGCTGAGAGCCCACCCCAGGCGGCCCGACACCCGAGGGCCGCGCTGATGTCAGTGCTCGCCCGCCGTGGGGGAGCAGGGCGGAGGGGACGCCTCCTGGGGGGCCTCGAGCTTGACCATGGCCCTGAGAGCCACGCGCCGCTGCCTCCCCCGCCTCTGCCTGAACACGGAGCGCAGTGCGCGCAGCTGGCCCACCTCCTGCGCGGTGAAGCAGGGCTGCCCCTCGGCGAAGCGGACCACGGTGTCAAAGGACAAGGCCGCCTGCTCCCAGGCCGCCTCGTCGCTGTCCTTGTCGGCCTGCTCTGGGCTTCCTGCGGCTGGGGCCGGGCCCTCTATGGCTGCGTGGCCCGGCCCGCCCCGCTCGGCTGCCGCACCCCGGGGAAGCTGGCTGCCAGGGCAGGCTGGGGCTTCCCTCCCCAGCTCCAGAATGTGTGCAAAAGTCTGATCATGAGGCTTCGCTTGGAGGCGCTCGGGCTCCTCCTCCGAAGACGAGCCCTCGGCGAGCGTGACCGCGGGCCACAGCTTCCTCCAGGCCCGGCTGAACACATCGCCGGGCACGGCGCTCCAGGCACAGGCCACGTTGAAGACAGCGTCGTTCATGCCGTAGCGGGGGTGGCAGGCCTGCAGCGGGACTGGGGGGTTGACGAAGTGCCGCATGAAATCCCTGCGAATGCCCTGGTCCATGGGCTGGATCAGTGACGTGACGCTGGCGGGCAGGAAGATGGTGAAGATGTTACCGGAGGCCAGCTCGGCCTCCCGCGGGCGGGCGCGGGCGCTGTCCAGCAGCAGAATGGCTTTGCCATCCTCGGGCAGCCCCGCCGCCCGGAAGTGCTCCTTCACCGACGGGACGAAGATATGATGGAACCAGTCGGAAAAAATCTCCTTGTCCACCCACGCGTTACCCTGGGCCTTGTAGGCAACGGGCAGGTGCTGGAGGCCCCCAAGAGCCCGGGGGCCACCGCCTCTGCCAATCACCAGGGGCTTGATCTTGTGGGAGCCGGTGGCGTTGGCGCACATGAGGACGGTCAGCCTGTCCTTGCTCTGCCTGACGCCAGGCACTGCCCCACCGTCCAGGCTAGGACTGGGCAGGCACCGCCAGAAGAGGCCGGTCTCGTCGGCGTTGTACACCTGCTCTGGGGACAGGCCGTGCTTGGCCGTCAGGCTTCGGAAAAACCCGCAGAACTGCTCCGCCGCTCGGTGGTCAGCTGCCTGTTTCTCGCCGGACGCATCCAGCTTCTTGATGCCATGTCTGGCCTTAAAACGCCAGAGCCACCCGCCCGAAAACACACAGGGCTCCGTTAGCTGCATCTGTTCGTAGAAGTCCTTGGCCTTCTCGATGAGCATGGGGCCCGACACGGGCACGCCCTCGGCCCGCTTCCCCAGGAGCCACTCGTACAAGACGCGGTCCAGGCGCTCGAGCTTGGGCGTGTGCAGGGTGCGCCGCTGCTCCAGGACCCTGTTGGAGTCCGAGCTGGCGAAGAAGCGCAGCAGCTGAGCCTTGTGGGCCTTGATGTCGTACAGCGTGGACATGCCCACGTTGTACTCCTGCATCAGCACCTTCCTACTCTCGCCCTTCTCCAGGCGTGTGCAGACGTCGATCTTCTCCCTCAGGGTCAGCACCACCCTCTTTCGCTTCTCCCCTGGGCTCCGCCCGGCAGCCTGCTTGGAGGCCATGGGGGGCTGGCTCGTCCCCAGGAACCGGGGAGGACACCCGTGGCGGGGGAGGGGGCAGTGGGGGCAGTCCAGGCCGACTCCTTGCCTTGCTGCCTGCTTTCCTCTGCTCCCTCACCTGCCTGGCCCGTTCCTCTGACCCCGGGCCACCATGAGCCACAGTCCCTCCTCTGACCCCCCTCCAGTGCTGGCAATGTTGCTGCTCCCAGCCTCCCTGCAGGAGAGATGACTAGTGTCACACCACCTCGGATGCGTCCACACTGGTGGAACTTCTGGCCTTCTCTGAGGGGGACGGTGGCTGCTCCTCCCTTCAAACGTGAACCATGCAGAGTACAGGGTCCTGGGAGCTGGCTTCAGATTAATTGAGGTAGTGCTGTCCGTGCTGGGGATGCCTCTCTGGGCTCATGGCGCTGTCTCCTGCCGTGCTCTAGGAAGGAAAGCAGAACAGGGGAAAAAAGAATGTTATGGACCATGGGCCTAGGCCCCCTGCAAGCAGGCGCTCACTACTTTGGGCATGCAGGGAAACTGTACAGAAAGCACAGCGTTGGGGCACCTGGGTGGCTCAGATGGTTAAGTGATTGCCTTCGGCTCAGGTCATGATCCCGGAAACCCGGGATTGAGCCCCACATCGGGCTCCCTGCTCGGCGGGAAGCCTGCTTCTCCCTCTCTCACTCCCCTGCTTGTGTTCCCTCTCTGGCTGTGTTTCTCTCTGTCAAATAAATAAAATCTTTTTTAAAAAAAAGAAAGAAAGAAAGAAAGAAAGCACAGCGTTACAGGGGTGACCAACACGAGGGCTGGGCTGAGGGGTGCAACATCTGGAGGCTGCCCAGCTGGGCACACAGGCTCTTTACAGCAACCTTTCAGTTACCACAGCTCCTCGGGCTGCACAACTGCATCCTCTCCTGACCCTTTCCCAAACAGCCCTCCCCCTCCCTGCTCCCCTGAGCAGACGTGCAGGGTAGAGAAGAATCACACCCCTGCCGCACTTCGCCTGCTCAGATGCCAACATCCTCCAGCCTGGAGGGAGTCAAGGGCTGTTGCCCTGACGGTGACTGGCCCTGCTGCCCTACTCCGTGCAGCATCTGCTGGGACGGTCCTGGCTTCTCCCTCCCAGCCCGTGTCCCCTCACTTCCTTCACGACCTGGCCCTCTCTTCCTCAGCCCCCTCCCACCTAGGAGAGACAGCAGATCCCCGACGCCAGCTACAGCGGCTCACCTCGCCGCCATCATCCCATCCCGTGACGAAAGAGCAACCCCCCACCCGCCTCCCACCCAAACCCTTGTTCTGGCTGTGTCCTCCCACCTTGTGCAGTGCTCATAGGCGGAGCGTAAAAATGGAGCTCTTTGAGAACACAACTCAAGAACAAAGGCGTTTAATCAAATGTAACCAGAGCTCCAAAGACTGACTCTAGGCCTGTCACCAGCCCGCTCTGGGCACACTCCTCGCCCTTCTGGGTCAGCCTCCTGCTCTACCGGGCGAGTGTGCTGCTCCCTTAGGGGTCCCATTTCATCCTACTTATGGGGCAGGACAGTGAGTGCAGTGCTCGGCCCTACGGGAGCAGAGGGAAGTAAAGGCCGCAGCTCCAAGCACAGTGGCAAAGGGCTGGGGGGAACTGCAGGGGAAGGCGTCCTGAAGGCTCTGGCCCTGAAACAGACGGTTCCGGATGCTTCCTCTCCCTGACGTGGTGCATGCGAGCTATGCGCGCTGACTCGGGAGGTGAAAACACTGTAGTCCTGCCTGCCAGACAAAACTTCTTTTGAAACTGAAATTCACATCTCCTGATACTGTCAGTTTCTTAAACCAAAAGGTCACCTTGTGCAGAATTAAGGGGGTTTCTGGCCTTGTGAATTCAAGTGAGCACTGAGACTGAGGCCTCACCAACACTGATGGACACATCTTACCCGCCTGGTCCCGAAGCAGCAAAACTCCACGGTGGGGGGAGGCCATGAGGGAGCAGAGAGGGGACAGGAGGCAAAGGAGGGCGGCCCCTTCACATTAGCTCCCTTTCCCTGCGAGGGGAAGCCCCGCCCTGAGAGGACAGCCTGCAGGATTTGGGGCAAGGAAGGGGTGCAGCAATAGTGTGCAGGGGTCCAGGGGCCAGAGAGAGAAATACTAAGGAAAAGTCATTCGAAGC
>PITA01029929.1:0-17204 GCA_004023965.1 Spilogale gracilis | reverse complement strand
TCGCATGGTCTCACTTACTTGCGGTGCATGGGGGCAAACTGGAGGACAGTGGCAGAAGGAAAGCAAATGGGAACTAGGGTAATCTAGGGAGGGAAACGAAACAACAGAGATTTTGAACACAGAAACAAACTGAGGGACTTGGAGGGAGGGGGGTGGAGGGATGGGAGAGCCTGGTGGTGGGTACTGGGGACACCTAAAGTGTGAAGCACTGGGTGTGGGGAATGGGGAATGAATCTTGAAACACTGGAAAAAAAAATTTTAGTAACAATAAAAAAAAAAAAAGTTAAAAAAAAAAAAAAAGAAATAGTAACTATGTCCTCATTGATAAAGACAGGACTTCAGTTTCAGAAGTTCATCATGAGGTCAGTCACTGTCATTATTCCAGCATCTGAGAATTAGTAGTGTGGGATATGACTAACTGAAGACTGGAAGGACTTCAGTCATCCAGGAAACTTAGAGAAGGTAAAAATAGTGTCTGTGAATCCAGATGGTAAGGAGGTAAAATCTGAGATATCTTCCAATACAGCTCACAACGAGGCTGTGTAAGAATAAATCTAAATATTATTCTGCCCAAGAAGGTGCTGATATAATTTTCCAGATTACTTCTGTTGGATGTATGAGTATGTTGGCAATGATCTACTGAATCTTTGGATATTTTAGATATTTTTGGAGGATTAAGTGATGAAGGTTTCATCATGCTTTACTGGCAAGCAATTAGACATAATTATAAACCAAAAAAGTGCTATTTACTAACCACAAAGTATGTGTCCTTCCAGCAAACTGATCAGTGGCAGAGGAGAATATCTCATGTTTTTCAACTAAATTTCTTTTTCCTATATATGTTGTGCTGTGCAGGGGCATAATGTGGTCTCAATTTATAGGATTATTTTGTTCGAGTATGGTGTATTGCTCGAAATTCTCGCTTCTCTCAGTGCCAGGATGTTCTTTTTGATGGCTTCTTTTTTGCCATATGCAATGAGATTAAGATGATTTTATGCATTTGGAGTTTTCCCACCATTGACTCATTTAATAATAGGGGAGGGAGACATGCAGGAAACTAGAAACAAGGGTCCCAGAAATGGAGATAGGTTATTTATTGATTTCTTTTTTGTGGGTTACTTTTGAAATTTTTCCTTTACTGTCAAAATAGAAACTGACAAAGGCAACGATTCCTTCCCTGGGCTCTCAGGTGCCACCTTATCACCCTCGGCAGTCTTCATGGACATATAGACATGTCTTTTCAGTTCCCCGGTGGTTTTCCAAGGGAAGGGCCTCCGTTTAGTATCTCTCTGGCATTTTTTAAAAGAAAAAAGAAATCACAAGAGATATTCCATTTAGGGTATATTGACTCCAAGAAAACCCCCCAAAAAACAAATAAGCAAACAAAAGCAACAAACCAGTGTGAGTAAATCTTCGCTTCCCTTCCCCACCCCAGGGTCCAAGGTAGAAATTGTCTACATTTAAATGAAAATGAGTGTGTGCTTTCCTTTCCTTCCTGTTCTCAGACAATTAGATAAAACTCCCTGAAGTCCTGCCCATCAACAGGACTGTTAGTTTGGAGATGCTGCCAGGACTGTGATAGGGGTATTTGCAAGTCTGGCTAGATCTGCTCTGGAGACAGCAGGGCTGTGGGTGGTCAGTCTTCTCTCCTTTTTGAAATCTTATCATTGTCAGCCTGGCTGAGATAATGTTCATTCCTAACTTCTTGAAGTTGTGGACATAGAGATTGTTTGTGGGGAAGATTTCAGTAGTTCTTTATTTGTACTGGCCATGCAAGAGCCTTGTGCTACAACCTGGGTGTCTCTATTAGTCAAAGAGAAAAAGGAACGGCAGATAGCCCTTTAACTTTTTCATTTAAATTAAAAATAAAAATCATAGTCATTTTAAAAATAAAAATCAAACTCATGAAACATAAGTTTGATGATGGAGAAGGCTACACAAATTAAGGTTTCTGAGATTTTTATTAAGATGACCCATTGAATTTTTTGTTTAATTTCTAAAACTGCATAGTGTTCAATATATGGATGTGAAATATTTCTACAGCCAGAGGTTTATATAAAGGCTATATGTAAATGTTTACCTATTTTATATGAAGATTAAGACCCAGTTCACTTTTAATAAAAAGTCTGAAATATTACAATACTTTGAGTGTCAAAATCCAAAACTAAAGGCTATTCATGGATATGTTCTGCAAATTCCGTTGGATGTAAGGCATTTGAGGTGGTTTGGATCTGGGCCCTTCCAGTGGATACTAAAAGAATAAAGATAAAGCCATTGTGAACCATTTCTGAAGAATAGCTAACATAATTTAAAGACCAGAAATTAGGGGCGCTTGGTGGCTCAGTGGGTTAAAGCCTCTGCCTTTGGCTCAAGTAATGATCTCAGAGTCCCTCTCTCTCTGCCTGCCTCTCTGCCTACTTGTGGTCTCTCTCTGTTAAATAAATAAATAAAATCTTTTTTTTTTTAAGTTTTTATTTATTTATTTGACACAGAGAGAGAGAGAGAGATCACAGGTAGGCAGAGAGGCAGGCAGAGAGAGACAGAAGCAGGCTTCCCGCTGAGCAGAGAGCCCCCTGGATCCAGATCCCAGGACCCTGAGATTATGACCTGAGCCAAAGGCAGAGGCTTTAACCCACTGAGCCACCCAGGTGCCCTAAATAAAATCTTTAAAAAAAAAAAAGGAGACCAGAAATTAGAGGACAGATCAGATTTAAATTATAAGACAATAAGTCTCTGAAATTTTTGAAATACCAAATAAAAGAATAAAATTAACATTTAGAGTTGGATGGCAAGTGAAACACTGTATCATATTAGGGAAAATGGTTACTTTTTGGTAGCATTTGTGAGGCGTATCTGATTTGCAGAGAGTAAGTAAAATGGTTTAGGAATTAAAATTTGCCCCTAGGCAGCCATATTTTACAGCGAGTGTTACCTTAGAAATAAGTATGATCAACCTCTTCCACATGAGAGACCCAGTAATGGCTTTCCCTTACCTCTTGCCATTGGATTGCCTGAAATTCTCCTCGTAAGACATTCAGGACTTTGTTTTCAATTCGAGGTAGCAGTATCAGAACAAAAACATATGGCAGCCCTGCTTAAAAGATTGAAGCCAGCTCAGAAGGCCTTGCCATTTGATAGGAAGTCAGAAGCAAAGTATGTGACACACTGCCCAAATCTCAATGTTTTCCACATAAACTCTGATTCTTCCATTTTATTTCAATCTAAAAAAAAATTGTAGAAAGAACTGGGTGTCAATTTTATTTATGTTAGTGGAGGTGTATGAGTGAATAAATAACAAAAAACTAGACTTTTCCTGGAATGACTGCGATGTGCCAGACACTCTGTAAGGTCCTTCTCAAATAATCAATGTTTTATTCCATCTTCATCATAATTGTCTTTACAGATTAGGAAACTGGCATCTAGACTGGTGGGCCCATGTTTGTATGACCTAATTCATGGCAGAACTGGAATTCAAATCTAGGCCTCTTCAGTCCTGGGCCCACTTAATGATACCTTAGTTGCCAAAAATCCTGGGAGAGCCTAAAGTTTCATTTCAATTCTGTACTAATTCTTTAATCTAAATGTTTATTTGCCAACCTCTCTGAGCTATTAATGACCATTTGGTCTTGAATGGAGAGATGGAAGATTGACTGAAACATAAATTTTTAGAGTCATTCGACATCTTTTTGGATGCAGGAAAAAAGACATTAATATTGTATATTTGTGGCTATCGTCGCTGCTGTCATGTCAGTTAGAAAGGCTAGACTTGAGGCTACAGCAAGCCTTTCCTTTAAATCAAAAGCAGATTGGCTACAACTCTTTAAATCCTATATGGCACATGTGAGCATGATTCTGGAAAAGCTTATAGTAAAAGAAGAACTAAGGTATCCTACTGCTGACAGATAATGAAGGAACAAAAATGTAAAATACATTTAAAAAATATATTTTGGATAAGAAAAGGATAAAAATTGCAGTTTTGTGGTGATCTGTATAATGTGAAATTTGACATAAATTGATTTATGTGCTACATAGCTGTCCACAGCAAGCATAAAGCTAATTGAAAAATAAAACATCCTTAGATGTTCAATACTTGCATTAAATTCTTATTTTTTAAGGAACATTCCTAAAATGATTTAGACTTGCCAGATATCTAAAATGCTGTATACATCAGTCGACTAGTGGAAAATGGTTTATCTGTATCAGCAGGTGTCTACTAAGTGTTCTTTCGTGTTTGACCTGTAGTTTATCCAAATTCCTGCAATTGTCTTGCCTCCCTGCTCCTCCTTCTGCTGTGTCTCCAGAGGTTTTCTGTTTTACTTCTGCTTATCTAGGATTGTTCTTCTCCAGGCAGTCTTTCCTGTTTTACCTGTCCTTTATGGACTCTTAATTTTATTGCACACAGAACCATATGCCCTGTCTAGTTGCTAACTTTTCACTAATTGTTAATTTTGCCTTTCTCCTTACATTTCATCTTTCTTAAGTGCTAGAATCATGTTATATACCTGTTCTGTGTTTGCTAATGCTATTCTTAAGGGTTTAGAATGAGGAATTATCTTTGTACATTTACTAAGAACAAAGGCCAGGAAATATACATAGAAACCATTGGACTCAACATAAGTTAAAAAATTCTAATGAATAGAGCTCTCCATTAAGGAGGGAAAAAAATAAAAACAAAAACTATATGAGGGTGTTCAAGTAGAGACTCAAATGATCATTTAGAAGAGATTGAGGGAAACAGACCTGCAGTTGGCAATCAGTAGGATCGTCTGCGCCTGGGGAGTGGGAGTCAGTGGTATTATTACCATGGATATTCCAAGGAAAGAGAAGAATGAAAGGGGAAGAGTAAAATCAGTTCCATCTGACTTCTTGTTAAAATGCAAGTTCTTCTCAGGATACTTGGGTGGCTTAGTCTCTTAAACATTGACCTTCAGGTCAGGTTATGATTCCAGAGTCCTGGGATCGCATCCCACCTCAGTCTCCTTGCTCAAAAAGGAGCCTGCTTCTCCCTTTGCTTGTGCTTTCGCATTTTCTCTCTCTCTCTCAAATAAATAAATAAATGTTTTTAAAAAATGCAACTTCTCCCCAAAGCAATCCCTACTGCAGGCAAGGTCATGGTCTCAAATTAGGAGTTGCTTATTGCTTATTATTTATGCATTGCAAAAAGTGTTTGTGAGTGGGGATGCTTTTATTTCATATTTATAGTTTGTTGCCCCAGATAGTGGAAACCAAATAAAACTTGCCACCAGATTCAGACTTATTTTACTTTAGTCTCTTTCTTCCTTCATTGAAAATATGATTCCTTGATATATCAAGTTTTTCCTTATAAAAACAATTATTAATTTTAACATTTAGGAAAAAAGATGCCATAGAATTACCTGGGTTTGTGGCTGTTCCTTCAGTTCTCACAGGATGACTTGAAGATAAGCGTGGATGCAGGCTCTGGAAAATTGTGAAATCTTTAGCTGTGTTCCTAGAAAGTGCATTTTCACTGATCATGCCCTAGGAAGAAGAGAGTCTGTCCAATCTAAAAGTCGTGGTTTGTCCCTGAAAAGGTCCATAAATTATTCCTCCACTCTGTGGAAGTTTCTGTCCCTGTGACACCATTCTTTCTTGTTTTTTCAGGGTGATTATTTCTGAAGGTTCCGTGTGTTTCTTCCTCACTTAAGTCTATACAGTGTTGACAAGAGTTACTGAAGTTTTAATAAATTGCAATTGTAGATATGGTGTTCAGACTGATTTGGAAAAACAATTACATTGCCATCATCAATTCATATCACTTTACATAAGAAGTTCACAAAGCCTCTTAGGTTGCAAAGATGTTAGTCATCAAGCCCCTCTCAGGACACACCTGGTAACAATGGTGCTGATGATATTGATAGAGAACGTCCGTGTCAGGAGGCATGTACTATTTAGGTGTATGCCGTCTGCCCTTACTGTGGTGCTAAAGGAATCATATCCCCTCCCTGCAGCCTGGAAGTACCAAAATACCTTTTTTGGCATCTAGCTGCAATCTTGTCACACAGATTCTCTTCCGTGAGGCACATCTAACTATAATCATTTAAACATGGAAGGGTAGGTTCAGACATAGATGTTCTGCAGCTCTGCAAAAGGCTTTAGGGATAATTTTATTGTCCCTTTGCAGCTTTATCCTTTAAAAAAGAAAGAATAAAAAACATCAGCTTTTAATTTTTCTTTTTTTCTATGTCCCTTTTTTGGGGTTCCAAGTATAATAAAGCAAAGAGTTGAAACATCAAAACATAGTCCAAATGAAGCCATGCGTTATTAAAATGTAGCTTTATTTTCTGAAAGGTCAGGGTCATCATTTTTTATGTTATACCATTGGAGATATTTTAGGCAGTTATTTGCAGCCTGTTTATGAACTACCAATAGTTCACGTCTATGATGTGACATCAGTTATGTTCTTCTTGGATATTTAAGAGCAAATTGTTGCTGATGAATTATATGTATTCTAGGATTGTGATATCTAATACAGTACCCACTGGCCACATGTGGCTTGTGAACACTTGAAATGTAAGTAGTCCAATTGAGATAATTATATACATCAAATTTCACAGTTTTAGTATGAAAAAAAGAATATAAAATATGTCCTTAACAATCCTCATGTTGCTCATATGTTGAAATGATTGTATCTCAGATGTACTGGATTAAATATAATATTTTATTAAAATTAACTTCAGTTTTTTAAAAATTTTGATGACTATTAGAAAATGTAAATATTTATGTATGTAGAACATTACGTACGAACACATCATGTTCCTACCAGACAGCACTATTCTAGAGAGTTTGCCACATGGTCAGGCAACAAATACAGCCTCTTGGAAACATCTATCTAGTTCAATAAGTGGCAGAGCACTTTCTTATCCACAGTCTTCTCAGAGATCCAAGCTATGCGTGCATTCTTTCACACTTGTGGGTCCTCATGGCATGTCCTCTGTGCCCAGTGCTGATCATCTCTACGTGAAGATCATTTTCTGATTCCATAATTTATGGTCAGAGTAAACATCATTTTGGTTTTCTTCTTGCTCAACACAATGTCATTGAAAGGAATGTATTGGGAGATGAAATTGCTTGTGTCTTGTGCTGACTGCCAAACTTTTATTTGAAATTTTAAACAGCCACATAAATCATGGCCTTTTATTGTCCTAAGAGAAACATACCATTCTTATTTGAAATATGATGTAAGGGATGTGAAATTCTGTTGAAATATAGACTGGTAAGCACTAAGGAAAAGATTTGATGACTGCAATTTTGTTAATTTTTCCTCTATCAGTGGGTAGACTAGGCAGACTACTTCAGGTAGAAAAGAACCAAATAGTCCTTCTCAAACATGAGAACTTTGAATGCTCCATCCCTTGATGTGACATCCTGCTTATCAACAAAAATATTACCTATGTTACCAAAAAAGTATGTCCTATATACACTAAGTCATAATTTTCATTGTCATGGTTCCTGGACAAGCACCATTTTTTCTTACCTGGACCACTGTGATAGCCTCTTCTTGACACAGCAGCCTGAGTAATATTCCAAAATTCTAAATCATGTCATACTTTGTCATGGCACTTACAAGTCATGCCATTACCTAGACAGACAAGGCTGTGTATGCTGTCATCCTTGCTTATCTCTGGTATGATCTCTTCTTCCTCACAAGGCCCCCTCGCACACTCTTCATTCCCAGAATAGACCAAGCTCATTCCTGCCTTTAGGCCTCTGCACTTACAGTTTTGTCTGCCTGCCCTCTTACCCCCTTTCTTCACATGGCTTATACTTCCTTGTCATTCAGGTCTCAGCTTAGATGTCACCTCCCAAGAGAGGCTTTCCATGACCACACATCTGCAACAGCCATCAGGTCACTTTCTGGCAGATGATTCTGTTCCCATTAGTATACACCACGATATGATTTGATCTTGTTGGCAGATTTATTTTCTTCTTGACTGTCTCTTTCCTACCATCCTTGAAAACACTTCAGCCCACTTGAAGGAAAACCCTAGGTACTTTATCTGTCTTATTCCCTGGCATATCATCATCAAAGAGAACAGTACCTGGGTATATAATGCATGGCCAGGAACTATGAAATAAATGAAAGTATGTATTGCAGTTACATTGAGATAGACGTTTTCTTGCTTCCATACCCTCAAATTTCTCTTAGTGTGAAGATGACATGCTTCAGAATCTTTCATTTCTTCATCATAAACTCACAAACTTCTTCTTAGAGGAGACCTCTTGCCAGAAAATAACAATGTGTAGAGATTTTGTTCAGTGTCAAATGTTCAACATGAAAAATGGATAAGGCATTGGTCAAAGAAGGATGGAAACTTCAGCTCACTCTTGACTTTACCCTCTGTTTGACATAATTAGGATCTGCGTCTCTATGGTGTCCCTGACCCTATGTGCCTGGGATTTACAGCCTCTACAGTGTGAGTCAAGACCAGTGGTTATGCTCTATTTATTTATTTTTTTTAAGTAGACTTCACACCCAGCATGGAGCTCAGTGCGGGCCTTGGTCTTATGCCCCTGAGATCAAGACCTGAGCTGAGATCAAGACTCAGATGCTTAACTGACTGAGCCACCCAAATGCCCCTATGCTCCAATATTTTTATCTGACTTTGAATGAGGTCAGGAATACAAACCTGATTCTTGGCTTATCTCACAGAATTAACCAGTAGCCCTGCCTCCGTTTGCCATTTAAATGGTGAATTGTCAAATATACACTAAACTCAGGGCACCCAGGTGCAGAAGCAATGAATTCAGCTTTATTATCTCCTCTACTCTGACCATGTGTGGTTTGTAGT
This sequence comes from Spilogale gracilis, assembly GCA_004023965.1. NCBI lineage: Eukaryota > Metazoa > Chordata > Mammalia > Carnivora > Mephitidae > Spilogale > Spilogale gracilis. Next base: position 8,394 of record PITA01029929.1, on the reverse strand, counting down.
CACTTCCAAGTCGCCTTCTTCCCCACTCCTTCTAAGGAAAAAAAAATTATGAATAGAAATTAAGAAAGTAGATAAGTCTTTGATGATGGGAATGCCTCATTGGACATGAATACCTTGATTAAGTTGTATATATTAAACAATTTTTATTAGTCTCACAATTGATAATTCAGTACAATCATTTTCAGAAATTTTTTTCAATGTATTTTAAAGAACTTTTCTAGTGCGAATTTTTTTTTCAGAGCACAGAACTCTGTCCTTCAAATAACTAAAACATTTTTGCACTCTATGACTTCAAATTTAGAGATGTAACACTGGCATCATTCTTCGGGGGCATAGGGGAACAGAAAACAGGAAATAAATAGTGGACAAAGTTGTACTAATCAACAAACTCTATTTGCATAGTCTTATTTGAACTTAGTTATATATCTATGAAATGTAGCACTTTAAGTCTAATTTTACTTTTGAATTATTGCTTTACTGTTTGTGAAAGCATTTGTGTTCTATTTCTACAGAATCATTTTGTCCCCAAATTAGTAAACCTTCTTTTCAAATGTATGCTGCGCGTCATGGTTTGAATTCACAGAGTAGACTTGATTTACAGAGAGAATGGTTGCTTATAATATCTAAGCATAATGAAGTCTCTCAGATACAAACGAGGTTGGCATTTTTAAGATTATCGAAAAGATACCAGGAGAATTATGTCATTTTATTCTGATTCCTAGATGGAGGCAGTGAATCCAATTTCTAAGAAGAGGAAAAAGATTTTTAACTTCAGAATGTAAGCCAGTTTTAGCAACATAATTCTTAAAATGTAGGGAATGTAAAAAAGTATCTTGTTTTAGGCAACCTGTTGATTAGGCACAAAGAAAACTTCTGGCTTATTTATAGCCTTCTGAAATGTTCAGTGCAGCTGAGGAATTCAACTACCTCTCAATTAAAAGAAAAAACAAGGTTCATAAAAATAAAGATTTGGCTGGAGGAAAGGAGATGTCCTCTCAATGTATCTTCTGAATATTTTCTAAGGTGTTTTGTTTTGTTTCATTTCTAACGAGCACTAACAGTGGAGCCGGACTCCAGGTTGTGAATAGATTCATAGAACAAAAGCAAACAAAACAATACAGCAAATTAAAAAGAAACCTGTGTAATATATAAGTATATTTATAATTATTTGCTATATTGGCTTAATAACTGAGAATGAAAGGAAAGCATCTTTTAAAGATTATATTATATTTAACTTTAATCCCGCCTTGCACTCTGACAAGTCTAATCTGCCTTCTGGTGAAGAATGCTTTGGCAACCTCAGGCTGAGATGGAGCAGATTCACTCATTCCCCACAAAACCTAAAAATATGCATCTGAAAAAAAAAATAGTGACAGGGACGAAGTCCCAGAGATATTCCCCAGGAACTCTACCCTGTGGTACAGTATGTGGTCTGACCCAGCTGGGCATCAGGCCTCTCTTGGCCACCATTTCTTCTGGCTGGACTCCTCCCCAAGGTATGGCTTACCATCACAAAATTGCCAACCAGGGCCCACGTGGGTATAGAACTAATTTAGCCTCCTGCACACTTGATGAATGAAGAATTTCCTCTTGGGACTAAATTATAGGCTTGTCGGAGTTGCTCTTTCGTGATCTGTTATTTGGAGGTAATTTTCCAAAAGGGCTGGAACATATGGCCATGAGCTAGAATAGGATTCACCGTGAACAGCTGCCACGCGCTGGCCAGCTCATCCCACTGGGCTCATCCTCTCCACCAGCCTCCCCCGCCTCTATCCTTGCTTCTCAAGAGGAAGACCAGCTAAGAGAGCTGGCCTTATGTTAGATCTTTACTTTCCTTCTTAATTAAACCACAAGAATGGAATCTGCCCACCTTTTTCTGCATCTGAGTTTCTAGAAATGCAACATCTTGTCCTAACACGCTTAAAAACAGATGAGCAGGCCTTCCCCTCAACCCCCAATGTGGATGATTACAACCTTCTGTCAAATTCCACTTACCCTCCCTCCTCTGTTGGCTGGAAGATAAGCTTCTGATCTTCCCTTGGCTTTTTGAACTGTTGGAAGCTGTGTAAATACAAGCTGCAGGTTAGTCAGATTCTGTTTGACCCAAGGCCTGCTGAGTGCAAAGAGATTACATTTGAAAACTCCCTTGTCTAATTAAGCAATGGTGACCTATTGTGGGGTGGTTGCTGATGAAGGCAAGTAGCAAGAGGTTCCAGGCCAACCTGTTGCAGCTGGTCATTTGCTGATAAATAAGCAATAAGTACTAATTTTTACTGAGCCAGCTTTCCTACAGAGGTCTCATTCCATACAACATTTGAATTTGTTTTTTTCTCTGAATTTCATACATGTATTCCAGCACTTTACAGAAATCTTCAACAGCTGGAGTGATGAAGGCTTGTTCTATAATGGCAAGCTTTCTGTCCTTGGTCTTTGCCTAGTAGTGCCCCACTCAGTGTTTTCATGCACTGATGTGCTGCACCTCAAGTTCTCTGTGGACTACTGATTTCTTCTAAATCCTCAAAGTCAGATGAGGGTCCCTCTGAATATTGACATTTGGTGGGGTGTCATGATGAGAGTAGGAGAGGAAGCCCCAAGAAATAGATCACAAGATCTGGACCAAACTGTGTAATCATTTTTACTTATCGAGGATCCACTACCTAGCAGAATCAGTTGTAGGATCTTCTTGTATCTCCAATCCTTACCATGATCTTTAGGATAAGCGCTGTTATTCCTATTTTACTGCTAAGATTTCTGAGGCATACAGAGGTTAGCAACTTTCACAAGGGCACACAGCCACTAAATGAAAGGTGTGGAATATGACCCCACATGGCTTTGGCTTTTGAGCTTGCCCATTCCAGGGAATAGCTTCCTTGTGGAACTGAAAGTGTCTGGAGACCCCTGATGAGGGTGAACATTTGATGAATGCAGATTCCTCTTGTGAGTACATGATAAAAGTGAATATAAGAACTTTGGAACCTTGAAAAAGTTATCAAAGAAGCCCTCCCATTCACTGTCATGCCCGCAGATAGGTTTATCCCTAAATCTCTCATATTGGGTATCTATTGTTTCTGTTGCCAGCATCTATTTCCTGGAGTTCTGGAAAAGCATATGCAGAATTCTTTTGGGATATCACCCTTCTTCAAAATCGTGCTCCCATGTTCTGGCAGAATATGATCCTCAGATGCACGTTGCTTGCTGTGATTACATTTGGACCAGTCAAAATCCATGAAATAAAATACATGTTTTTATGGGACAATGCAGAACAGTTTTCCTTTCCCTCTGGCCTTGAGTCAGGAGGACAGACTAGAGTTACGTCTGTCATCCTGCCACCATATGTAGCCATCTGGATGTACCTGAAAAACAGAAGGAAATGATGTCTTGGTGATATTGCTGGAATCCTGATACAGCTGTGTGTGATCTCCATCTGTGCTTCACTTTAGGGATTTCAAAATGTTTTAGATACTTCCAAACTGAAGAGGTCAAGAGTATTAATATCTTGCCAGATCCATGCCTGTACCCATGTGATGATGCGAGCAGAGTATAAAAATGTCTTTCCGTCCCCAAAGCCACTCCTTCTCCATGGAATCACACTGCTGTCTGAGTTAGGAAAAGGACATTGCCACACATTTCCAACCAAGTGCTTTTTCTTTGTAAGCAACAGGAGGATGAAGTGTGATAATTCAGAAATCATATCTTGCAAAATCTTTCAACATATCCCTCAGTTTATTTTTTAGCTTTCTCATAGGTTGAGCTTATCAAGAGTTATAAATATTTCTGTTAATCATCCCCAAGAAAACAAAGCAAATTCTCTAATGAAAACATTTTTTGATGCCTTGTAATTTTAGTTTCAGACAATTCCGTACAATGTCATACGTACATTTCTCTGGCTGCGTTTTTTTAGCTAATGCTCTCTCTTCAGCTCATATGTAAAGCAGGCTTTCCTGTCGCTTAAAAGCTGTAGCAGTTTTTCCTCAAGTTTTGCCAGTTTTGAGGGATAGTGAAAAATACCTTGTCCTCTTATTTTTCATTAGAAGTCCTAGTTTCTAAACATCACAGACATTTATTTTTGACAGCTTCTCTGTCATCCATTCTCTATCATGGGATCAAAAACTAGAAACAGTACTAACACAAATGCCACATCAATTCTGAGTATAAAAAGAAGATCGCAACTCTTTCATGCTTTACTCCTAAATGTGCTAAAATTACTAAGCTTCCTTAGGGCAGCTTCTTGTTCACTAAAATACCCCAGTGTGTGTCTGCTCCATTGGGGTATTTGATAGAATCATATATGTCTCAAATCTAATAATAACCTTGGTCCAGGTTTGCAGAGTTTACAGTTTGATAAAACTGATCTCATTTATTCCTCTTTTCAATTCTGTAAGATTGATATTATCCACATTCTGCATATTAGTATTAAATGGTTTAAGGATTAAGTGAATTGCCTAAATCTCCCTAATCCCACCAACGGTGAGACTGTATTTTGCACTCAGGTGTTCTAATCTAAGTTCAGACATTTTATGGTTTCAGATAGCATATCAGTATCTGGAAATCTTCTTTGAATAGAGAGGAGGAGTTTGAAGTAAGAATGCCACCATGTTTCTTCTTTTATCTAGGTTTAAGTGAGCCAATTTCTCTAAACATTTGAGAATGGCTTGCAATGTTTTCTGTTCATAGTTATCCCTTGTGGGAACCACAGGAATTTTGATTTTCCTGACCATTTGTCCTCCATTGGATCCAAATGTTTAAAAGACATTATTTTTATGTGCCAATGATTGCAGTATTTGCATGTGCAAATCAAGTAATTACTTAACTACCCAAATTGTGCATGCAACTAAGGTAATTATGAGCCTAGAAAATTGCTATAAGAATCTGACCCTGGAAAAATTATGATAGCAGAAAATGAGTGTTGGAGTGGAAATTTCTTGCAAGACTGATTTTGTTGTTGTCATTGTTGTTTAGTGGAAATCTAAGTTAGCTGATTAAGTTGCTTTCTTTGTCTCAGCTTTGACATCCGAAGAATGAAAATAATAATGTTTGCACTACTTACCTCCAATGCATAATTTCCACGTGAACAAAATTGGGACAGTGCATACATATGATTTGAAAAAGAGTGACAAAATGTTTAAAAAGGGGTTACTCTTTTTAAGTGGACTAATTAACCTCTACTTTTGAATTAGATAGATATTAATATTTTTATATGAATCTTTGGCTCATCTAACCAAAATATGTAATATTGTGATTAAATAAACATAAAAAATTAAAATTGTCAAAAAATAAAATAATTGTTATCTATCTCTAGGGTGCATAACAATTTCTCATGTGATTCTCCTCTAATAATTATATGTGGAACATGGAGAAAGAAAGACAAATATGGTTACCTATGACAAAATTAAAACTTACTAAATTTGAAGGGCTTATGCCCTTTCAAATTACAAGAACTTCTAAAAGACAGTGAGAATTTAGCACCAAGGTGTCTAAGTCCAATTATCCTTTTTAATAATTTGGACATGCCCCTTAGAGAGACACAGTATTGCCTTGACATTGATAGGATAGACATGAATAGATCAAGCTACTAAATGTGTTTTAGAAATAGATCTACCACCACTTTCATTCAACATAGTACTAGAAGTCCTGGCCTCAGCAGACAACAAAAAGAAATAAAAGGCATTCAAATTGGCAAAGAAGATATCAAACTCTCTCTCTTTGCAGATGACATAATACTTTATGTGGAAAACCCAAAAGACTCCGCCACCAAATTACTGGAACTCATACAACAATTCAGCAATGTGGCAGGATACAAAATCAATGCACATAAATTAGTTGCATTTCTGTACACTAACAATGCAACCGAAGAAAGAGAAATTAAGAAATTTATTCCATCTGCAATAGCACCAGAAGCCATAAGATACCTAGGAATAAACCTAACCAACGATGTAAAGGATCTATACTCTAGAAACTACAGAACACTTATGAAAGAAATTGAGGAAGACAGAAAGAGATGGAAAAACATTCCATGCTTCTACACTTTCAATGCAATCCTATCAAAATACCATTGACATTTTTCTGTAACAGATAATCCTAAAATTTGTATAGAACCAGAAAAATCCCGAATTGCCAGGGGATTGTTGAAAAAGAAAACCAGAGGTGGGGGCATCACAATACGTGACTTCAAGCTATATTACAAAGCTGTGATCATCAAGACAGCATGCTACTGGCACAAAAACAGAGAGATAGATCACTGAAACAGAATGGAGACCCCAGAAATGGACCCCCAACTCTGATCAACTAATCTTCAATAAATCAGGGAAGAATATCCAGTGGAAAAAAGATGGTCTCTTCGATAAACGGTGCTGAGAAACTTGGACAAGCACATGGAGAAAAATGAAACTAGATAATTCTCTTATACAATATGCAAAGATAAACTCAAAATAGATGAAAGAACTAAATATGAGACAGGAATCCATCAAAATCCTAGAGAACATAGGCAGTCACCTCTTCGATATTGGCCACAGAGACCTCTTTCAAGACATGTCTCTAAGAATAAGGGAAACAAAAGCAAAAATGAACTTTTGGGGCTTCATCAAGATAAAAAGCTTCTTCACAGCAAAAGAAACAGTCAACAAAACTACATGGCAATCCACAGAATGGAGGAAGGTATTTGCAAATGACATTATGGATAAAGGGCTGGTATCCATGATCTATAAAGAACTTCTTAAGCTCATAAAAAGCATGCATACATTAATACAATTCCGAAAACCATACTTAAGTTCCAAGGCTGTTAAGCTACTCTGTAGGTTCTCAAGAGCAAAAATGATGGAAAGAGTTTAGTCTCCAGATCCAGATGATGTTTTGAAGTTGATTCTGAGAACTGAGAACGGGTGGCAGGAATGAGGCATCAGTCATTGAGCTCGAACTCTGCATTCTGTTCTCCACCTCTGCAATGTTGCCAGCTGTCAGTATTGATGTCTCCAGACAGAAAAGGACCAGAGATATCTTGGACAATAAATTAGGGTGCTTCAAAGAACATGGGCCACTAAGTCATTCATACTCAATGGCTTGGCAGGAAATAGAATCATTACCTCTTTTTAGAGTGACCATATACCTCAAATTGTGTTTATTATTATAAACAGTCATCAACATCATTCACATATTTTCCAACTTTAGGAAATGACAGATATATTATCTACCATTAGCCTACTGTATCTTTTACTCATCTTTTAAATATCAAGGATGTTTATATGAATAACTACCATTTCTTGAGCATTTACTGGGTGCTGGTCTCCTTGCTAAGCATGTGATCTATGCCTTAATCTAATTTAGCCTCAACAATAGTCCTATGAGTTAGGCATTACTGTATTCTTTTCCTAAGTTTACAGATAAAGAAATGGAGGCTTAAACAGCTTAAGTAACTTGTCTAAATTCATACTGATTGGCTTTTATTTGTAAGTACTCCATGAGGTACTTCTGTAGGGTAAGAACATTACATCTGCATAATGAATTGTCTTTTAATTGAAGGAGCACCAAGTTCTACCTCTCCTATCTGTATTTATAGATTCTAATTAGCTCAGATCAGTATATCAGACATAGGCACCTATCAAGAGACAGCTATGTGCTGTGTGCTGGGGATGTAAAGATGATGGAATAATCCCTGAGGAGAGACATAATCACAAAGGGTAGATGGAATTTGAAACCTAGTGCTGAGAAAAGGCTCCCAGGCAAGGTTCTCCAGGTGTGGCCAGATAAAGGAAAACCAGCCTAGATCTGTTCTATATAAATACCTTAATTTCTCTAATTTTGGGTTTCTCCATTTAATTTCTACTTTGCAACTTGTTGATTAAAATTAAGAAGTAAAGTTTCCTCACCAACTCCCTAGGAGATCAGTGGTGAGGGGAAGGTCAGTGTGCTCTATTGTGCTGTTGTGTTAGCACAAGGGTCTCGATAAGCTAGCTTTAAAGTAGTACTAGAACTCTAGCAAATCCATGATTTATCACAATCATCTAGAGCCATGCTGTCCAATATGATAGCTAACGAACACTTGGAGGGTGGCTAGTTTGAATAGAAATGTGCTGGGGGTATAAAATACACACTGAATTTCTGACTTAACATGTAAAAATAATACATATCTCTTTAACAATTTTGTAATGATTACATGGTGAAATGAGAATATGTTGGACATACTAGTATAAGTAAAATATATTATTAAAATTAATTTCATCTGTTTCTTTTAATGTTTTTTAATGTGATCATTAAAACACTTAAAATTACATCTATGGCTCACACTGTATTTATGTTAGATAATGCTGATAAGAAGCTTACTTACTCTCACTGATATAGACCCTTTTAAAGATATTTCCTTTTTTTTTTTTTTTTTTAAAAATCTCTTTTTTTTTTTTT
>PITA01029928.1:0-17203 GCA_004023965.1 Spilogale gracilis | reverse complement strand
CTTCCTACTCTAGGGGTGGGTATAGGCTTCCTACTCTAGGAGGCGGGTACAGGCTTCCTACTCTGGAGGCGGGTATAGGGCCCCGGCCCTCAGAGCTCCCGTCTGTCATCGGCATCTCCCTGACGGGGAGGCATCGCCTTTTGTCAGGTATCATCAGTTTATCCCATCATTTATCGTGCATCATGCCCACTTACTTGATTTACTATACTGTGTAGGCATTTAATTTTGGGGTCTCATCTCATCTCTGACAGTCTGAAAGGAAAGTAGAAAGTACAAGAAAGCCTTTAGGGTACCCATGAATCTCTGTGGAGATGTAAAAGTGGCCCGTTGGCCAGCGTCCTGTGTGCCCTGGAAACCAGGAGGGCTTGCTGTGCTGTCAGTGTTTGGTTTCTTCCTCCCATTACACAGGTGTACTCGGTTTCTGAAAACTGTTATGCACGCTGACATGAGTGTTTATATAATTATACTCCTACCACTAAAACTAATACCATTTTTTAATAATTTCAAACATAAACGTGCTTGAGGCGAGTGCTCTGGTCCATGATTGCTGTTTGCTCTTTCAGGGAAGCCAAGGCCTTGTACTCCTGTAAAGCAGAGCACAGCCACGAGCTCTCCTTCCCACAGGGCGCTGTGTTCTCCAATGGTAAGTCCCCCGTTCCCTTCCCGCAAATCTCCTTGTGGAGGGAAAGACGCTGAAAGATGAGCCAGGAGACTCCGAATCTAGTCCAGGCTCTGTCTTTCACAGACTGTGCAAGTGAATGCATCAGATTCCTCTGAATCCCACTTCTTCTTGTGTGTTCTAGAGAGGGGGAGGGGAGAGTGATGAGCGAGATGGGGAAGCTGGAAGGATGGGAGGGACTGGGGCAGAGGAGGGACTGCTCACGTGAATGCAAAGGACATTTCCAGTCTTAAACGCATTGTGACATTGCTTTGACAACTTGAGTGTATATATGCAATCTGATGTGGATTTTACCCATTTATGTATATTTATTTGAGGTTTAATATTGATTGAATGACATCTGTTGTTTGTTGTTTCTTGTTTTTGTTTTCTGTCAGTGTACCCATCAGTGGAACCAGGATGGTTGAAAGCGACTTATGAAGGCAAAACAGGACTAGTTCCAGAAAATTATGTTGTCTTCCTGTAATACCGTTTGGTGGATGGCATAGCTTCATGGTATCCATGGTAACAATAATAAGTGCTGTGATTTTATCTGACACAGATATGGGAATCAGCCCACTCAATGAAAAGTAAATTTCTATCAAGTTTCTACACCAGCAGACTATCTCGCTCCCTGTAAATGGAAAAGAAAAAAAAAAAAGCTTAAATGGCTTGCCATGCCCGTTTTTTTTATTCTTGACTTTTTTTTTTTAATTTTAAAATCCTTCTTCCCTACTTTTTTCTAATAAGTAACTCTGCATATTTTCTCTTCCGTGACAATTGTAGAATCTCAAATACTGTTAAGTACTATATCCCAGAACTTTGGAAACTAGAAATTTGCTGTAAGGATTTTTAGATATTGCCCTTTACTGCCTGGTATTCTCTGAGGAACCTTGAAATCATTACTTAAAAGTGTGATTTAAATTGTTCATTTATTGTTTTTTTATAGGAATTTACTTCTTTTATATATGATTGTTTTGCTGGTCCTAAACATTTCAAGGAATAAGTTTTTTTTAACATAAGTTTATTTTTATTTGTTTACCAAGTAGATGATGATATTCAAGAGGAATAATGTATATAATGTCTATAAATGAAACCCAGTTAAGTCATACACTGATTTCAATATAAAAACCACATCCCGCATCCCAACACCTTCTATGGGCAGAGCAGGGGTTAGCGAGCTGTTTCTTTTCTTTTTTTTTTTTTTTTTAAAAGATTTTATTTATTTGACAGAGAGAAACACAGCCAGAGAGGGAACACAAGCAGGGGGAGTGAGAGAGGGAGAAGCAGGCTTCCCGCCGAGCAGGGAGCCCGATGTGGGACTCTATCCCGGGTTGACGGGATCATGACCTGAGCCGAAGGCAGTCGCTCAACCAACTGAGCCACCCAGGCGCCCCAGCGAGCTGTTTCTCTCGAGGCCCGCAGTCCATGTTTGAGAGTTTACAGACCCTGGAGGTCTTCACCCCCACCCTCCTCCCTGCCCTCGCGGCAGGAAGCCCTGCAGACCATGAATAAGCAAATGGACGTGGTTCAGGGCCAATACGACTTTATTTATGGACCCTGAAATTTGAAAATCAAAATTCTCATGTGTCGTCCTTCTTTAACTTCTTAAAATCCTTTTTAAAATAGAAATATTTTAGCTGATGGGCCATACACAACTGACAGCAAGCCAGATTGGCTCATGCGTCATGATTTGCCGACAGCTAGTTAAGAGGGTGTATAAGACTAGCGGTATAATTTGGGATTTAATGAAATTTTGCTGCACTGACATATAAATAAAACATACATAATTTTACTACGCTAACGTGATAAGTCCTCACGTATCACCTGCTAGTGTCGTTGGAGTGGCGACGCAGTATAACCACAAACGGAAAAGCCGCCTAACGAGTGCAGTTCTGAGGCATGCAGCCTGAATTCTGCTTGTGGGACTGTCAAGTATCGACATGTTTTATTGTTATCTAATTTTAATTTTGGCTTTTGAGAAATTCTTGTACAAATGATAAAGATTTTTTTAAAGACACTAGTATTTCTATCAATTTTAAAAGACACTTGTATTTTCTATTGATTGCAATAGAAACCAAGTATAAAGATACAGGATTCTTAAATTATGTTGAACTACAGAGTTTAAAATTGTTTTATCATCTTTGCTAGGGAGAAAATCTGTACATGATTTTCTTTTATGCCTTCAATTTACAGCCTTTATTAAGAATTCACTGAATTTATAGAATATAGAAATAGGTATTTACTACCCATTTAAATATATCACCAATATCTGGTCATGCATCAACCATTATTTCTGTTATTTCTATTTCAATTATTCTAAAGTATTTCTATAAATATCTCCATGCAGCAAAGAGCCTTTTTTGTCAAGATTCCAGAAAGCGGGCTGCTCGCCATAGCCTGCATGGCACTGGCCCGCGGGACCATGGCATTCCACTTGTTACTTTGGAGTTTTCCACTGTACAGACACTCAGGTATTAACTGCACAAAACTCGTTTATGTGATCATATGATCTGTAGTATCAACTTCTTCTACTTTAAATGAATGTTTCTAGAGTTAAGAGGTTAAATTATATGTGCACATATATACACGCAGCTATGTTTTGGAGCATTTATGCTTTTAAAATTAAAAGTGGAATACTAGATTAGGACTGAAAAAGAATAACAGTAGGCAGAATCAAACCAGAAATAGTATCAGTGCTTTGAAATAAAGGAATGAAAAATATTTAATGTAAAAATTAGTAATATAATGAAAAAAATCTGATAAATGTTTATTTTTTACCTCCTGCCGTTGATCTTTGTATACTCATAATCGGGTGTTGCTAGAGCTTTTTGGTCTCTAGATCCTTGCTGGTCCTGACTGGTAATAATAGCAGCGCTGACGTCCTGACTACCGTCTGCTGGGCCAGAAGGTAGTTCTCCACATGCACCAGTGCCTTCGTTTCTAGGACATTCTCAGTTCGAACACCCTTGCCATCCATCAGCTGGCATCCTAATAGATCAGAGCTTCTTAATGGCAAATTGATTTTCTTTCAAAGACCAACTTGACTCCAAAGAAATATTCAGAATTCTACTTCACTTGCTGCTGCATAGAGAAATCTCAACCTTCCTTTTAGTTGAACACAGACCAGAGTGTTCCGTCCTCTGAGCTGTCTGAGAGCTAATTCCACTGATGATCAGTAAGGAAATTAAGGTTTTGCTGAGTAAGGCATGGATGGGAAGCCCAGCTCTCCTTTCTTATAGTGAGGCATTTACTGTGGCATTACTTACTACGGTCCCTTTTTTGAAACAGAAGTACAAGTGCTTGTTCAAATTGTACTTTTTGCGGTTTATGGGTACGGTCCTTTTTCCTTCCTATTGATTACATGTGTAAGTCATTGCCATATACTGCAGACAGACTAAAGCTGCTTTTCCTTAGGAATAAGTTTCCTACAGACAAGGTGTTCATGAGCATTGAGAAAATGAAGACATGTGCTCTAAATTACATGGAATATTAATTACACAAGAAGTTAATGGCATCCATTGAAACAGGATTGCATTAAAAATTGTAACCCACATTTCAATAATGAAACCTTAGCTTTTCAGGAACAATATGAAGATATATTAGAGTTGTTACATGCACACCTTCAGAACGCACAACGAGGACACCCTCAACACTACTTACGGGGTAGTAAGTATGAGGAAGAGATTGATAGGTCTAAATGCCCATGTGGACACATCTCCAAGCACAAAACATTTATGTATTTAACAGGTGACTCTTTTGTTATGCCATAACTCTACCAAGTTCATGGAAACTTTCAGTTAACTGCAGACTTTTCTTGTATTTTGTGTAAATGTCTTGAAAAGTAAAATGATCTTTGTATTCCTGTGAAGTCCATGAAGTATGAGGATGCCCTTCCTTCTTGTTGGATTTGAGTGGTTTTGGTACTCGTGTTGGCTCTCTGTGCTTTGTAATGTGGATGAGTGCGACCAAGTTTCCCAACAATGGCTTCTTGGCTAGCTCTTTCAGGAATGGTGGAGGAAAAAAATGTACTTTACAATCTCTAATTATCCAAGTCCCCAGCTAGGAAAAATAAAGGCACATAGTAACTTTTATTGTTATTTCTATAATTGGTTTTACATTTTGCAGCACGCCTTTTAAAAATCCACCAGGTTGAAAACAAAATCTACTAGGTTGTAAGGAAAAAAAGTCTCACACCATAATCCTGTAGTCATAACTTCATTCACATTATCACTCCCAGCCTCATTCTTCAAGTCTGTGCCTATTTCTGATATCAGAAGGGTATCATTCCTATGGATGCTTGTGTAGAAGAGTCCTTCAGAGCCTTCTTTCAAACAACTATATTTGTAGTGTTTCCCTTAATTATGTACTTAGGATGCCTTAATTTCATTTAGAGCTCCAATTTGAATTGTACTTTATTGACTTATAAGTCAGTAAGAACATTTACAGTCAGATTTTGTTCTTTGTTTTTACAAGACCTTTGTAAATTGCAGCTGTTACTATGTGTGACCTAATAACATCACTGAGTAGGATCCCCAAAGCATATTTCCTGGTAAAGAAAAAAAAAAAAAAAGACTTTACTGATGTCCAGAAGTTATTTTGCACTTGACTAAAGGTTTCCCATTATGGAAAAAATTACTATTTACTTTTGCTTCCTATCTTTTGTTACCTTCCAAAATCAAGACATGAGGTTAACCTTTCTGAAGAGTGTATGTCCTGGCTGTCTCCTGTTGATTACAGACATACTACCAGGGATTTATCAACTAAACTTAACTGTATCCACATGTTCTCACAAGAACCTTCCTGCTTCATATGTGCAAGTTTTAGTTGGTAGTAATCTTAGATAAACTCTGGCTTTAAATGACACATACTTTTAAAAGATCAGATCAATAAATAAGATTTTCCATTTGTTATGGCAGCTGTATCCACTGTTTTAAATCAGGAATTTCAAATAACATAGCACTCACAGTGAGCCATTGGCTGAAAAGTGATCTGAATATTCTAGATAAGTGTTGAGAAGCTATTGTATTAGCTAGGGAACCCAGGAGTTCATCATTTTCTTCCCTGACCCTCAAGTTAGATGCCAGGGTCAGAGGTCGAACATTGCTTGGTGCTCTAGGGAGAACTAGAGTCTGAGTGCTTGCTGAAGAATCCCAAAAGGCAGGGATCATTCATAGTTCATTACAAGCCTTAATAACCATCATCTAGTGTGTTCATGTATAGGGCTATGTTAGGGATTTAAGTGATGGAGGAGGGTGGGGGCCAGAGGTGCTGACACCACCTAATTAGATGACCACTGTCTCCCCTCTGTACCATCTGCCGGCTCTCAGCAGTGTTTCCTTAGGTCTTTACCCTTCCAGGGTTGAGAGTAGCCTAACTTTGCCTTAAATCCATTTTTCTCTTAGATTAAAAGTGTGTATTGTTTTCTGTATGGCAGCATGTTAGAAGTTTTATATATAGCTTTGCGTCTTCATTTACCTTTCTACAGAGAACGCTAACTGCACATGGTTTATGCTCAAAGTCTGAGATTTCACCACATTGAGGGCTGTGACTTCAGGATGAGCTGGAAGCTTTACGACTAAAAGGGAGTTAGGCAGGGAAGATGATGTTTTTAAAAAATTCAGAATCCTATTTATATACTGTTAAAATTTTAAGTACTATAGTTTATATTAAAATTGAATATTCAGATATATATTTCAGTACTGGGAATTTTTGTGTAGCCACTAACATGACAGATAAATAAGATGAAAATTATTGCCAGTAAATTATCATATTGAATTGTTTGTAGTGTTTTTGTATTTGTCTTCACTTTGTGTATGTATATATCACACGTACGTATGTACAAAAATATGTGAGTAATAATATTCTAATTTCAATTTGCCACAGTACCTTTAATGTATATTGACGCTGTATTTTAAATTACTTAAAAAATAAACTATGTAAGCACATTTTAATTTAATCTTTGTACTTCAAAGACCAGTGTGTTGGAGAGCAACTGTCTTGGATTCATGTGGAGAAAAATCAAAGTTTCAAGTGCTGTGAATGGTCATTTTGAGTGTGGCTGAGTGGAAAATAATAGAATTAATAACATTTCCCTGAAAGTTGGAACTTTTCCTGAGAGATTAGGATTATGACAGATCAGAAAAATGTTAATGTTGGTAACTGTTAATGATGCAGGTGTCTACAAGAGAGAAATAAATGAGCCACAGACAAAATATCAAATATAACAGTTATGCAGGCTTACCTGAAAATAGAAGTCTGCAAAAGTTTACAAATGTGCTATGGAAGAAGTATCAGCATGAAAAAATACACCCTTATATTTGTACTAGTTTTACGATCCTTTTGATCACTATCTAACTTTTACCTAAAAATTTGTTTTTCTGTATCAGAAAAAATAGAATCATATATTTATTCTATGCTAAGTGAATTGTTGGAGAGCAGCAATCACCTTGCAAAAACTAAGCCTGACGAATTAATAATAGGGCCACTAAGCACACAACCTGATTTGCTCACATGCATTGTACCATTCCTCAGTATTAGAAGAAGAAGCCGTGAATGCATGACACAAGACTTGAGGGCACCTGGGTGGCTCAGTGGGTTAAAGCCTCTGCCTTCGGCTCAGAACATGATCTCAGGGTCCTGGGATCGAGGCCCACATCGGATTCTCTGCTCAGCAGGGAGCCTGCTTCCTCCTCTCTCTCTGCCTGCCTCTCTGCCTACTTGTGATCTCTCTCTGTGTCAAATAAATTAATAAAATCTTTTAAAAAGAAAAGAAAAGACTGTTGCGATAAAAAAACTAATGTGAAGTAATTCCAGGACGAGTAAGCAGGAAAGGACTGCTAAGCTAGGGGTTAGAAATCATCATGGGTCAGCTACTGTTTGAGAATGTTAGGTGGAAAAGAATCAACATAGGATGGAATCCCTTATGATAACTGATATGTTAAAAATAACAAAAACTGTCGGGGCGTGCATGATCCGCCCCTCCCGCCATGCTGCAAGCCACCAGAAACTTTGGTGGAGGTACCCATGAATGTGAATGAAAGTCCCTCCGGGCTTTCTTCGCCAAGAATCTGGAGTTGTGCTAACGTCGCGGTCATCAGCACCATCTTTACTTGCCTTTCGTTCTTCCTGCTCAACTATCAACCTGAGTCTATTCACAAGCTTCCCTTTGTTCCTGACCTTCACTGATACTATGTGCTTATGACACTTTCCTTTATAGCGGAAATCAGTAGTTGGTAATTATAACCTACATAGCTACACTTTGAAACCATATCAATACCAGTATACTTAATAGTTTAAATGTAATTACTTAAAGTTTCCACGACCACCCGTCCACCGTTTGCCTGTGTGATCACTCTCTGCCTTGCACGGCCAGGGGATAAAACACTCCATTGAGATAAGATGAGACAGAACCAACTGTTTGCCTAAAGCTAGATTGATGTGACTGCCGGTGGACCAGGGCCTGTTTCCGCCCACAATCAGGGATGCTGTGTCCTAAGTTTATGGCACCTGAACAGCACTGATGTCTTGGAGAATTTATGATTGGAAACCTGAAAGAAGTCTGTGTAAGCTCTTACAAATCTCTCTTATCATACACCCTTCCCTCGAGATGATCTGTAAGCAAAAAGCTTTAAATAAAGAACCCTGAAGACACAGTTTTCAGGAGATCCCCACACCACTCTGCGCTCAAGCTCCTCATTTCGCAAGCGCCGACGCCGTCCCTCACCCTCTGGACCCTGACTGTTGCTGGGGCTGGTTCCCAGCAAAAAACTACCCCCCAATAGCCAAAACTAAAACAGCTTGAGCAAAAAATAAGTAATGTATCAGATGATTAGCTTATGACCCAGATTATAAAATATTCATGAATCTGTACTGATACAAAGGACAATAAATTTTGTTTATATAAACACATGTGAAATCGGGAAGAGACAGATACTCTTTAGAAAAGAATTCCAAATAATTGGAATTTTAATACTCTTTTGCCTAGGTCATAGAATTTAAGTTTATCCTACTTGAAGATGGGCCGTTACACTTAGTGACTAATTTCCAAAAAAGGGAGTACGGAGAACTATGGTAACTTGACAGAGAAGCCTGTCAGATACTATCCTAACCAAGTGATAAAAGTTCACATCATCAGCAATACCACTGGTTTTCTTATAATCCAAGTATGATTTAAGGAGAAAAGCCTATCACCTCTGGGCTTCTCTTTCCCCAAACCTGTATCTTCAGTCTAACCGTAAGAAAAACACCGGACACATCTGGATGGGGGCTGTTCCACAAGACAGATACGAAGTCAGTGCTTCTTCAGACTGTCACGTTCGTGAAAAATAAGACATTGTCACAGATAAAAGAATTGAGAGACCAGACACCTGAATGCAGTGTGAACCCCTGGATGAGGTCCTGGAAAGGAAAGAAGACACCAAAGGAAAAATTAATCGTATCCAAATAAAGCATAAAGTTTAGTTAATAGTGAAAAAAATGAAAATGTAACAAAATCAGTCGCCAGATTGTGACATGAACTGGGGCCACCTTATCTCTTTCTTGAAATTTGAATTGCTTTTATTCAAGACTTAAATACTTTCACGTTTTTCTCCAGTAAATTGGGATCTGTGAGCAAGATTTATCACTAGTTCATTGCAAGGTCTCAAGGTGTATATCAGGGCTTAGTACACACCAGGCTGGCCCCTTTCATTAAGTGAATAAATTCACTAGCAAATGAGCAATCGCTGTAAACCGTTTCAGGATTTAGATAATGCACTTGTAGGCTTGGGTTATTTTCTCTCTGTGTCTTCTGCTTTTTTTTTTTTAATGTACAGAAGAAAGTCATTTTTATTTATTTATTTAGTGAACTTTAAAAAATATTTTATTTATTTATTTGACAGAGAGAGATCACAAGTAGGCAGAGAGGCAGGCAGAGAGAGAGGAGGAAGCAGGCTCCCTGCTGAGCAGAGAGCCCAATGTGGGCCTCAGTCCCAGGACCCTGAGATCATGCCCTGGGCTCAAGGCAGAGGCTTTAACCCACTGAGCCACCCAGGCGCCCCTATTTAGTGAACATTTTTAAATTTTGTTTTTATCACCTGGTTAACCCATCCCCAACCCCCCTCCCTTTTGTATCCCTGTTTGGTTCCCAAAGTCCAGAGTCTCATGGTTTGTCTCCAACTCTGATTTCTTCCCAGTTTTCCCTCCCTTCCCCTGTGGTCCTCCATGCCATTAAATTCCACACATGAGTGAGACCCTATAATTATTTTCTTTCGCTGCTTGACTTATTTCACTCAGCATAATACCCTCCAGTGCCATCCATGCCAATGAAAATGGTGGGCATTCATCCTTTCTGATGGCTGAGTAATATTCCATTGTATATATAAAACCGCATCTTTATCCATTCATCTGGTGAAGGGCATCTTGGCTCCTTCCACAGTTTGCCTATTGTGGACATTGCTGCTATGAATATTAGGGTGCATGTGCCCCTTCTTTTTACTACATCTGTATCTTGGGGTAAATAGCTAGTAGTGCAATTGCTGGATTGTAGGATATCTCTATTTTTGACATGTTGAGTGAGGAAACTCCATATTGTTTCCTAGAGTGGCTGTACCAGCTTGCATTCCCACCAAAAATGTAAGAGAGTTCCCCTTTCACCACATCCACACCAACACTTATTGTTCCTGTCTTGTTAATTTTTGCCATTCTAACTGGTGTAAGGTGGTATCTCATTGTGGTTGATTTGTATCTCTCTGATGGCTAATGATGTTAGACATTTTTTCATGTGTCTGTTACCCATTTGTATATCTTCTTTGGATAAGTGACTGTTCACGTTTTATGCCCATTTGTTGACTGGATTATTTTGGGGGGGGGGTTGTTGAGTTTGAGAAGCTCCTTATAGATCTTGGAAACCAACCCTTTATCTGTAATGCTATTTGCAAGTATCTTCTCCCATTCTGTGGGTTGCCTCTTACTTTTATTGACTTTTTCCTTTGCTCTACAAAAGCTTTTTATCTCGGTGTGCAGGGGTGGGTCAACCTTAGTGTCTGCCTTTGGCTCAGGTAATGATCCCAGGATCTTATGTTTGAGCCCTGCATCAGGCTCCCTTGGTGGGAAGCCTGCTTCTCCCTCTCACACTCTCCCTGCTTGTGTTGCCTCTCTCACTGTGTCTCTCTATCAAATAAATAAATAAGGTCTTAAAAAAAAAACACACAAAACTTTTTATCCTGATGAAGTCCCAAAAGTTCATTTTCACTTTTGTTTCCCTTGAAAGAGGCCACTATGGCCAAGGTCGAAGAAGTTACTGCCTATGTTCTCCTCTAGGATTTTGATGGATTCCTGTCTCACATTGAGGTTTTTCCTCCTTTTGGAGTTTATCTTTGTGTGTGGTGTAAGAGAATGGTCAAGTTTCATTCTTCTGTATATAGCTGTCCAATTTCCCCAGCACCATGTATTGAAGAGACTCTTTTTCCACTGGATATTTTTTCCTGCTTTCTTGAAAATTAGTTGACCCTAGAGTTGTGGGTCTGTATCTGGGCTCTCTACTCTGTTCCATTGTCTATGTGTCTGTTTTTGTGTCAGTACCATGCTGTCTGGGTGATCACAGCTTTGTAATATAGTTTGAAATCAGGCAACATGATGCCCCAAGATTTGTTTTTCTTTTTCAACAGTTTCTTGACAATTTGAGATCTTGTCTGGTTCCATACAGATTTCAGGATTGTTTGTTCCAACACCTTGAAAAATGCTATTGATATTTTGATCAGGATAGTGTTGAATATTGATTGTTCTGGGCAGCATAGACATTTTAACAATGTTTATTCTTACAATCCTTTGAGCATGAAATGTTTTTCCATTTCTTTGTGTCTTCCTCAATTTTCTTCATATGTGTTCTGTAGTTTCTAGAGCATAGATCTTTACCTCTTTGGTTAAGTTTATTCTTAGGTAACTTACGGGCTTTGGTATTATAAATGGAATCAATTCCTTAGTTCCTCTTCCTTCCGTTATGTTGTTATTGACTTGCTCTATGAGTTCTAGTAATTTAGAGATGGAGTCTTCTGGGTTTTCCACATAAAGTGACATGTCATCAGCCAAGAGGGAGAGTTTGACTTCTTTGCTAATTTGAATGCCTTGTATTTCTTTTTCTTTTCTGATTGCTGTTGCTAGAACTTGTAGTATTTTGTTGAATATAAGTATGGAGTGGGCATCACTGTCGTGTTCCTGACCTTAAGGGAAAGGCTCTCAGCTTTTTCCCATTGGGAATGATATTCACTGTGTGCTTTTTCCTAATGGTTTTTATGAAATTCAGGAATAGTCCCTCTATCCCTACACTCTGAAGAATTTTAATCAGGAAAGAATGCCATATTTTGTCAACCATTTTTACTGCATCAGTTGAGAGGACCACATGGTTCTTCTTTCTCCTCTTATTAATGTGTTCTGTCACACTGATTGATTTGCAAATGTTGAACCATGCTTGCATCCCAGGAATAAAACCCACCTGGTCATGATGGATAATCCTTTTAATGTACTGTTGGATCCTATCAGCTAGGGTCTTGTTGAGAATTTTGGCATCCATATTCATCAAGGATATTGGTCTGAAATTCTCCTTTTTGATAGCTTCTTTGACTGGTTTGGGGAGTCAAGGTATTGCTGGCCTCATAGAATGAGTTGGGAAGTTTTTCTTCTGTTTCTATTTTTTGAAACAGCTTCAAATGAATAGTTATTATTTCTAATTTGAATAATTGGTAGAATTGCCCAGGGAATCCATCAGTTCCTGGATTCTTCTTTCTGGGAGGTTTTCTCTTTATGTTTGTGTTTTGTTTTGTTTTTAATATTTTATTTTTTCAGTGTTCCATGATTCATTGTTTATGTCCCACACCCAGTGCTCCATGCTATTCGTGCCCTCAGTACCCACCACCTGGCTCACCCATCCTCCCACACCCCTCCCTTCCAAAACCCTCAGTTTTTTTTCTTAAAGTCCAAAGTCTCTCATGCTTCATCTCCCTCACTTGATTCACCCAGTTCACATTTCCTTTCCTTCTCTCACTGTCCTTGATGTTGCTGCTTATGCTCCACAAGTAAGTGAAACCATATGATACTTGACTTTCTCTGCTTGGCTTATTTCACTCAGCATAATCTCCTTCAGTCTTGTCCATGTTGATACAAAAGTTGGGTATTCATCCTCTCTAACAGAGGCACAATATTCCATCATATATATGGACCATATCTTTTTTATCCATACATCTGTTGAAGGGCATCTATTCAATAGTTCAGCTATTGTGGCCATTGCTGCTATGAACATTGGGGTACATATAGCCCTTCTTTTTACTACGTCTGTCTCTTTGGGGTAAATACCCATTAGTGCAATTGCAGGGTCATATGGTACCACTATTTTTAATTTTTTAAGGAAACTCGACACTTTTCTAAAGAGGCTGCACCAACTTGCATTCCCACCAACAGTGTAAGAGGGTTCCTCTTTCTCTTTCTCTACATCCTCTCCAAGACTTATTATTTCCTGTCCTGTTAATTTTGGCCATTCTAACTGGTATAAGATGGTATCTCAATGTGGTTTTGATTTGAATTTCCCTGATGCTGAGTGATGTCGAGCATTTTTTCATGTGTCTGTTAGCCATTTGTATGTCTTCTATGGAGAGGTGTCTCTTCATGTCTTCTGCAAATTTTTGATGTGATATCATTTTTGTGGTTGTTGAGTTTGAGGAGTTCTTTTTAGATTTTGGATATCAGCTCTTTATCTGTGGTGTCATTTGTGAATATCTTCTCCCATTCCTTGGGTTGTCTTTTTGTTTTGTTGACTATTTCTTTGCTGTGCAGAAGCCTTTTATTTTGATGAAGTCCCAAAAGTTCATTTTTGCTTTTGTTCCCTCTGCCTTTGGAGATGTGTCTTGGAAGAAGTTGCTGTGGCAGATGTCAAAGAGGTTACTGCCTGTGTTCTCCTCTAAGATTTGGATAGATGCCTGCCTCATGTTGAGGTATTTCATCAATTTTGAGTTTATCTTTCTGTATGAGGTAAGAGAATGGTGGAGTTTCATTCTTCTATAGGTAGCTGTCCAATTTTCCCAGCAATTTATTGAAGAGACTGTCTTTTTTCCACTGGATATTTTTTCCTGATTTGTCAAAGATTATTTGACCATAGAGTTGAGGGTCCATATCTGGATGCTCTACTCTGTTCCATTGGTCTATGTGTCTGTTTTTGTGCCAGTACCATGCTGTCTTGCTAATCACAGCTTTGTAATAAAGCTTGAATTCAGGTAACAAGATGCTCTCAGCTTTGTTTTTCTTTTTCAACATTTCCTTAGCAATTCGGGGTCTTTTTTGGTTCCATATAAATTTTAGGATTGTTTTTCAGCACATTAAAAAATGTTAGTGTAATTTTGATCGAGATGGCATTGAAATTTTAGATTGCTCTGGGCAGAATAGACATTTTAACAATATTTCTTCTTTCGATCCATGAGCATAGAATACTCTTCCATCTTTTTGTGTCTTCTTCAATTTCTTTTAGGAGTGTTCTGTAGTTCCTCAAGTACAGATCCTTAACTTCTTTGCTTAGGTTTATTCCAAGGTGTCTTATGGTTTTGGGTGCTATAGTAAATGGAATTGATTCTCTAATTTCCGTATTGGTATTTTTATTGTTACTGTATAAGAACACAATTAGGGTGCCTGAGTGGCTCAGAGGGTTGGGCATCTGTCTTCAGCTCAGGTCATGATCTGAGGGTCCTGGGATCAAGACCCATAGCGGGCTCTCTGCTTGGCGGGGAGCCTGCTTCCCCCTCTTTATCTGCCTGCCTCTCTTCCTACTTGTGATCACTCTTTCTGTCAAATAAATAAATAAAATCTTTAAAAAAAAAGAACATAGTTGATTACTATGCATTGATGTTGTATTCTGCCATATTACTGAATTGTTTTATGAGTTCTAGTAGTTTGCGGGGCGGAGTCTTTTAGGTTTTCCATATAAAGTATCATGTCATCTGCGAAGAGAGAGTTTGACCTCTTCTTTGCCAATTTTAATACCTTTTATTTCTTTTTGTCTGATTACTGTTGCTAGGACTTCTAACACTATGTCAAATAATAGTGGTGAGAGTGGACATCCTTGTCTTATTTCTGATCTCAATGTGAAGACTGTTAGCTTTTCCCCATTGGGAATGATATTCACTTGGGGTTTTTTTGTAGATATATCTTATGGGGTTGAGGAATGTTCCCTCTATCCCTATACATTGAAGAGTTTTAATCAGGAACCGATGTTGTATTTTGTTAAATGCTTTTCTACAACAATTAAGAGGAACATGTGGTTCTTCTCTCTTCTCTTATTGATTTGTTCTATCACGTTAATTGATTTGGGAATGTTAAACCACCCTTGCATCCCAGGGATAGTCCCACCTGGTTGTGGTGAATGATCCTTTTAATGTACTGTTGGATCCTATTAGGTAGGATCTTGTTAAGAGTCTTGGCATCTGTATTCATCAGAGATATTGGTCTGAAGTTCTCCTTTTTGATGGGGTCCTTGCCTGGTTTGGGTATTAAAGTAATGCTGGCTTCATAGAAAGTGTCTGGAAGTCTTCCTTCTGTCTCTATTTTTTAGAAACAGTTTCAGGAGAATAGGTATTATTTCTGCTTTGAATGTTTGGTAGAATTCCCCAGGGAATCCATCAGGTCCTGTGCTCTTGTTTTCTGGGAGGTTTTTGATCACTGCTTCAATCTCGTTACTAGATATTGGTCTATTCAGGTTGTCAATTTCTTCCTCTTTCAGTCTTGGAAGTTTATAAGTTTCTAGGGATGCATCAATATCTTCTAGCTTGTTTAAATTATTGACATATAACTGTTGATAATAATTTTTAATGATTATTTCTATTTCCTTGGTGTTAGTTGTGATCTCTCCCCTTTCATTCATAATTGAATTACTTTATGTCCTCTCCCTTTTCTTTTGGATTAGTTCGGCCAATGGTTTATCGATCTTATTAATTCTTTCAAAGAACCAGCTTCTACTTTTGTTGATGTGTTCTACTGTATCTCTAGTTTCTAATTCCTTGATCTCTGCTTTAATCTTAATTATTTCCCATCTTGTGTGTGGGGTTGGCCTAATTTGTTGTTGCTTTTCCAGTTCTTTAAGGTGTAATGAGAGATGATATATTCGGGATTTTTCAATTTTTTTGAGTGAGGCTTGGATGGCTATGTATTTCTCCCTTAGGACTGCCTTTGCCATATCCCATAGGTTTTGGATCAATGTATCTTCATTCTCATTGGTTTCCATGTAGCGTTTCAGTTCTTCTTTGGTTTTCTGGTTGGTCCAAACATTCTCGAGCAGGATAGTCTTTAATTTTCAAGTGTTTGAATTCCTTCTGAACTTTTCTTGTGGTTGAGTTCCAGTTTCAAGGCATTGTGGTCAGAGAATATGCAAGGAATAATCTCAACGTTTTGGTATCAGTTGAGCCCTGATTTGTAACCTAGTATGTGGTCTATTCTGGAGAAAGTTCCATGTGCACTCTAGAAGAATGAGTATTCTGCTGTTTTAGGGTAGAATGTTCTGAATATATCTATGAGATCCATCTGGTCCAATGTGTCATTCAAAGCTCTTGTGTTTTTTTGATTTTCTGTTTAGATGATTCGTGCATTGCTGAGAGTGGTGTGTTAAGATCTCCTACAATTAATGTATTCATATCAATATTACTCTTTATTTTCTTAACAGTTGGCTGCTCCCATGTTGGGGGCATAAATATTTATAATTGTTAAATCTTCTTGGTGTATAGACCCTTTGAGAATGATGTAATGTCCTTCTGTGTCTCTGACTACAGTCTTTACATTAAAATCTAATTTGTTTGATATGAGAATGGCTACCCCAGCTTTCTCTTGAGGACCACTGGTATGAAAGATGGTCCTCCATCCCTTCACTTTCAGTCTGGAAGTGTCTTTAAATTCAAAATGTGTCTCTTGTAGACAGCATATGGATGGATCCTGTCATGTTATCCAGTCTGCAACCCTGTGCTGTTTTGTTGGAGCATTTAGGCCGTTCACATTGAGAGTGATTATTGATAAATATGTTTGTATTGACATCATGTTGCCTGTGAAATTCATGTTTCTATAGATTACCTCTCTCAACTTCTGTTCTGTGTCACTTTTGGGTTCGTTCCTCTTTTATAGAACCCCCCTTAATATTTCTTGTAGTGCTGGCTTAGTGGTCACATAATCTTTTAGGCCTTGGAGGTCCTGGAAGCTCTTTGTCTCCCCTTCCATTTTGAAAGTCAACCTTGCTGAGGACATTATCCTTGGTTGCATATTTTTGTCATGTAACTTCCTGAATATGTCTTGCCAGCCCTTCCTGGCTTGCCAGGTTTCTGTGGAAAGGTCTGACGCTATTCTGATGGTCCTCCCTCTATAGGTAAGGGATCACTTTCTCCTAGCTGCCCTTAAGACATATTCTTTGAATTGATGATTCATGAATTTCACAATTATGTACCTGGAGGTTTTTCTAGCCTCATTGATCTTGGGGGGTTTCCTCTCTGCCTCTAGGCCATGAACACTTGTTTCATTCCCCAGATTAGGGAAGTTTTCATCCAG
>PITA01029927.1:0-17200 GCA_004023965.1 Spilogale gracilis | reverse complement strand
TCCAGTTTGCCCCTCATGCACCGCAAGTAAGTGAGACCATGCGATACTTGACTTTCTCTTCTTGGCTTATTTCACTCAGCATAATCTCTTCCAGTCCAGTCCATGTTGCTACAAAAGCTGGGTATTCATCCTTTCTGACGGAGGCATAGTACTCCATTGTATATATGTACCACATCTTCTTTATCCATTCATCTGTTGAAAGCTACAGTCAGTATGATCACTACAGTCCTTTGCATCCTATTCCCTCTGAAACAGGAGCACACACCTGGTGATGCAGCATTTTTTTTTAACCCTGAGGCAATAAGCAAGTGGCCAAATACCTTCCTGCTCCACAATGGAGAAAGTCTGGGCTCCTGACTATACTGCTAAGCCATCCCAGAACACCTGCCTCTGGAGTTCTTAGGACTAGAGGAAAACAAATCCCTATCTGGTCAGGTCATTGTATTAGTTTCTATTGCCGTTAACAAATAATCACAAATTTTGTGACTTAAAACAATACCAATGTACTGTTTATAGGAGAGAAGTCCAATGGGGTCTGACATTGGGCTAAAATCAAGCTGCTAGTAGGGCTGGGTTCCTTTTCAGAGGCTCTAGAAGGTAATTAGTTCCCTAGCTTTTCCCAGCTTCTAGAGGCTGCTCATACTGCTTGGCTCAAGGCCCCCTTCCTTCCTCTTCAAAGCTAGCAACAATGAGTTGAGTCCTTTGCACATTGCATCACTCTGACCTCTCCTACCTCCTTCTTCTATTTTTAAGACCTTCATTACTACATCGAGCCCACCTGGAAAATCCAGAATTATTTCCCCATATCAAGGTCCTTGATTAATTAATTACTTAATTAGAGAGAGAGCATGCCTGAGTGGTGGGAGGGGCAGAGGGAGAGATGGAATCTCAAGCAGACTCCATGCTGAGGGCAGAGCCAGACATGGGGCTCCATCTTTCCACCCTGAGATCATGACCTGAGTTGAAATCAAGAGTCAGATGCTGGGGTGCCTGGGTGGCTCAGTTAGTTACACGACTGCCTTCAGCTCAGGTCATGATCCCGGAGACCTGGGATCGAGCCCCACATCGGGCTCCCTGCTCAGTGGGAAGCCTGCTTCTCCCTCTCTCACTCTCCCTGCTTGTGTTCCCTCTCTGACTGTGTTTCTCTCTGTCAAATAAATAAAATTAAAAAAAAAAAAAGTCAGATGCTTACCCAACTGAGTCACACAGGGACGTCTCAAGGTCCCTGATTCAATCACATCTGCGAAGTTCCTTTCGCCCTGTAAGGTGACATACTCATAGGTCCCGGGGATTGGGACCTAAACATACTTGGGGGCCATTATTCTGCATACCACAGTCATTACGGCAGTTTTCTCTTATCTGCCACCAAGTGTGCCCCTGACATCTAGCTCTCACGTCTACTGAAGAAAGCAGGGGAGGCTTTACAGATGAAGTAGCCTCCTCTCTGAGACCTGAGGGATGAACACTCATTTGTCATACGGGCAAACACAGAAAGGGCATTCCAGGGAAAGGGTGGAGCACACACCGAGGAATAAGTACGCAAGGTATGTTTGGAAAGTACAAGCAGTTCAGTATTGCTAGAGTGGAAAGTGTCTGCCTGTATGGGGTCCGGGAGGACAGAGGAGGGTGGACTGGACCACCAATGGCTGGGCACATTTGCATCTAAGAAGCTGCAATTTTACTTTGTAGGTGGCAAAGAGTCATTGAAGAATGCAAGCAGGGGGTGCATAATTAGATTTAGGGGCGAGAGTGATCCTGTTGGCTTTCATGTAGAAGACAGCCGGGCCTGGAGGAAAAAGGCTGCCTGCTTCTCCCTCTCTCACTCCCCCTGCTTGTGTTCCCTCTCTTGCTGTGTTTCTCTCTGTCAAATAAATAAATAAATAAAATCTTAGGGAAAAAAAAAAAAAGAACAATCCATTACTACACTGGTTTATATCAGGGGCAATGAAACGAAAGGCTAGATATTCATGAGCATTGTTCAAGCCCCTCCTATATGTGCTGTGGCATTCTGGGGCTACCAAGGCAAGCAAGACACAGGTCAGAGCAAGGGTGCCTCTCACCTTGCCAACCACAACCCTAGGGCAGGACTTAAACGGGTACTCATGGAACTCAAGTTGGGGGTATTCTGTCCCGCTGCACCAAGTCCAGGAAACACAGACAAAGTAGGGTGTGGCCCAGGGGTACTCAAAGGGGCACCAGGACCATCGCAATGACAGGAAAGCAACTGAAAAGGCGAATGGCGCTTTCCAGCCCCATCTCACCCAAATGCACCCTGATGTTCCCCCTTCCCCAAATCGGGCCTAGTTATTTTAAATCACTGTATGTGGTGAGTGAGAAGAGGAACTGGTGTGGTCACAGGAGAAGCCTAGGACTCACACACCATCCGTTCCCCCGGCCCCCACCACCTGATGGAAACGGTCTGGCGTTAGAGACAAAGGATGGTCGCCCAACTTTGTGAATATACTAAAACTCATGACTGTACATTTTTAAAAGGGTGAGTTTTATCCCATGTGAATTATCTCCATATAAAAATAATTAATTGTTTAAGCAGGAGAAAAATATAACCCCAGCCTTGAGCCCGAAGGGACTCTGGGCTTGTAAGGTCACTGGTCAGAGCTTCAGTTTCCTTCACTACCAATGAGAAGAGTGGTAAAGAACAGTAGAGCGTTCTGAGTACAATACGTGGTGATGCAGGTTCAACACTAAACACAGCGCAGGTAGCAGTTGCTAAACATATTCAGGTTCTTCTCCTCCTAGGTGCCCATAAAAATTAAAAAAAAAAAAAATTTTAAAACAATCATTTTCTCAGCAGGCACAAGATGTGACATAAGCTCCAGGCAAGCTCCCTTCAGAGGGTCTCATCTCAGGCAGACCAGAGCAAGGCTCAGGCGGGAAGACAGCAACAGGAACCGAAGCCCACGCTCTCCGCAGGGACAGCAGGTTGGGTCTGCAGCTATGCCGTGCAGAAACAGTGAGCGAGACTTGCGTGGTGTAAAACACAGTTATGCAGAGCGGTGGTAAAGAAACTGCAGCGGGCACAGAGATTTCTGCTTGCAATTCTGCTTTGGTATACAAACTCATCCGGTTTCTGAAGCAGCCAAGCCTGCCCCAACACCTGGACAAGTCCATGTAACTACAACACAGCCCTGATGTTTAGCGATGACCTGCACCCCGTGCTCCTCGTTCTGGCTCCTCCAAACCACAATGAGCCAGAAGCAGGCCTTACACAGCCAGAATTTTCCAGCTCAGTGTGGAGGCAGGGGATTTATTTTTTTCACCAAACTTCCCATGTGTGATATTCCAGAATCAACCAGGTATTTATCACCCAGCCCTGTAAAGGATGCTGTGAGGGAGAAAAAAGAGGCATAAGCTAGGGTCCTGCTCTCAAGCAGCCGAGCTAACCTCTGAGCTGGAAAGCAACACTTCACAGTAAATATATAAAAGGCATTGTGCCTTGCACAGAGCAGTGGTTCAGTCATCATTTGTTCGTTGGGTCAATGAATTAATAGAGGGCACAATAATAAGACAATTGTGTGAGTGTGGGGCTCACTCTAAGAACCACAAGATGGGATGGAGTAGTTGGAAAAGGCTTGTGCCAGAGGCTGCTAGCTGCCTACTCAATATCAATTCTTCCATTTTTCCTTGTAACAAAGCCCCTATTGTATTTGAGGTGGCCATATGCCCAGATAAAATACTACATTTCCCAGCTTTCCTTGTAGCTAGGGGTGGCTAATGAGATCTAAACAGAAATTGTTAGGAGAGGCTACCAGGAAAATGCCTTAATAGGCAGACCAGTCGCCGCCACTCACTCATGTGTCCCTCCTCCCTCTAATTCTCACCTGAAACCTAAGTGTGTGGCTAGATCTGTAGCAGCTGTTTTGGACCACGAGGCAACCTTGAGAGAGAAAAGCACAAACACAAAAGAAGTCAAATTCCTATGATCAAAGAGTCACTATATTTTCCCTGGACTGCTTGCTTCTGTCATTCTTTTCCTTGAAAGGGAAATAAACCTCTGTTTGCTTAAACTATTTTTGCGGGGTTTTCATAGGCAGCAAACCCATATCTTAACTAACACAAGTTTCCACAGAAAAGCCAGGCTTTAAAGGTAGGGTTGGCTTTGTGACTGGGTGGGTGAGGATGGAAAGGCATCTCAAATGCCAGAAAAAGCAAAGGAAAAGACATTGACAGGAATGAGCACTGGCTGAAAACAGTGGGTAGAGAGTAGGAAATAAGGAGAAGCCAGATGACAGTTTTGTAGATGTGAGAGAAAACAGGGATTGATTGGGGAGACACCAGGGACCACAAAGGAACAAGAAAGCTTGGGGTGCCTGGGGAGCTCAGTCGGATGGGCGTCCAACTCTTGGTTCCAGCTCAGGTCATGATCTTGGGGTCATGAGATTGAGCCCCATGGCATGGCGGGCTCCGTGCTCATCAGGGAGTCTCTCCCTTTCCCTCTCTCTCTGTCCCACCCCCCACGCAGGCTTCCCTTTCTCTCTAAAATAAATAGATAAATCTTTAAAAAAGAAAGAAAAAAAGGAAGAAGAAAGCTTGTCTCCCTCCAAAGAAGCAAAATACCCATGGAGCTGGAGGGAGTAAGAAAGGAGAGAAAGAGGCAGAAGAGGAGGCTTGGGGAACTTCATCATGTGGAGAGACAGGAGCATGAGCTGTGGCTTGGACTTGGAACTATAACACCACCACCAGGCTTTATTAAATGCTTCTGGGGGCGCCTGGTGGCTCAGTTGGTTAAGCCACTGCCTTCAGCTCAGGTCATGATCCCGGAGACCCGGGATTGAGCCCCACATCAGGCTCCTGCTCAGCGGGAAGCCTGCTTCTCCCTCTCTCACTCCCCCTGCTTGTGTTCCCTCTCTGGCTGTGTTTCTCTCTGTTAAATAAATAAAATCTTAAAAAAATAAATAAATAAATGCTTCTGGCCCTGGGCTATGCACTATGCACCCTCCACACACTTATATCATCTACACTTCATGACAGATCTGTGACATAGTCCTATCACCAATGGCATCTGGCAGACAAGGAGCCGGGGGCTCAGAGAGGGCCCAGGACCTACCCAATGTAAGCCTCACCACCCTGTAATCCCATCCACTCCGTTTTTCAGCTGAGGAACGCGTTTATTTCAAAGCCAGGAAAATTTCTTTCTTTTTTTTTTTTTAAAAGGCTTTATCTATTTACTTAACAGAGAAAGAATAGCGAGAGAGGGAACATAGCAAGGGAAGTGGGAGAGAGAGAAGTAGCCTTCCCACCAAGCAGGAAGCCTGATGCAGGGCTCCAGGAACCTGATTCCAGGAACCTGGGATCACGTCCTGAGCTGAAGGAGGATGCTTGACGACTGAGCCACCCAGGCACCCAAGATCCTGATTTTCAAACATAAAGATCCAGAACCAACTATAGAGTTCATTTCTTTGCTCTCTTAACCAGGAGGGAAAGAAAAGTTTTGAGTCTTGGTTGTGTTTCCTCCGTATAGAGGAAGGACTTGTTAAACAAACCCACCCCTGCTTCCCGGCTGACTGGCTGGTAGAATGCCCCAGAGGTGTAGATAGTGCAGAGATGGCGTGGGGGGGGGGGAGGGGTAGAAGGAAGCAAGAATTGAGAAACCAAGCAGTGATGCAATGTCAATTCCATGACAAATGAATCACAGCCAACCAGCCACCCATGTGTCTCAGAGAGTGTTTTAGTACCTCTGCATCAGGGAATGGAATAAAAAATTATTCTATCACAGCTAAGGCCAAAAACCCAATACTTTGAATTAAGTTGTTCAGATACACCCATTGAACACAAGGAATTCTTCCTGGAACTAAAATCTCATTAGTCAATCATTGCGAGAAGAGGGAAGAAACCCATCGGGTTACAAATGATTTAGGTAACATGAGTACCTAATAGGAAAAGCATTTCCCATGCAGATTTAAAAAAAAAAAAAAAATCTCCTTTGGCAGCCTGGCAGAATCTGAAGGCAGGGCCTCCCAAGTACAGAAATCTAGAATTCTACAGCTGGACAGGACAGCACTAAATGCTGGAAGTTAAAGAGTGTAGTTTTCATTAGACTGCCCTGAGCTCAAGCTGATTTCATCACAAGCTGTTTGACTCTGGGTACACTTCTTTACCTCTCTTGGCCCCAGAACTTTACCTATAAAATGACACTAGTAATTTTCACCCCCTGAGATGGTTGGGAGGCTAAAGGAGGGGGCCTACTGCTCCTGTCACCATGACTTTGACAGAACCTTCATCTTTAGAGTTCTCTCCTTCAAATTCTAGGGAAGGCAAGACCACAGGACAATGGAAAGAGCCTAACCTTGACCCTGTGACCTTGAGGTTACTTTTAGGTTTCCCGGGCTCTGTCTGGAGAGAGACAGGAATAGACCCTACTCTAGGATCTCTTCCTTTTCTAGACTCTTGAATGTCACTAAGAATCAAATGAACAATCCTTAGTCATTCATTTCAGGATGTACCAAGTTACCTGATGGAAAGATGTTTCTTTCTTTTTTCTTTTTTTTAAGAGTTTATTTATTTGACAGAGAGAAACACAGTGAGAGAGGGAACACAAGCAAGGGGAGTGAGAGAGGGAGAAGCAGGCTTCCCGCCAAGCAGGGAGCCCGATGAGGGGCTCGAACTCCGGGATTATGACCTGAGCTGAAGGCAGATGCTTAATGACTGAGCCACCCAGGCACCCCAGAAAGCAGTTTCTTTATCTAAAACCATACGGCTTCCACCCCAGGAGCCAAAGACTGAGTTAGTGAGAACCATAAAGGCAGGTCACCGCCTTTCGCACTCTTGGACCTTAACACAGACGGGGCATGAAGTAAGACCTCGATAAATTCTTGTTGAGTGGGACAGATGAATGATGAACAAATGAATGGATTTCAAGGGCCAGCCAAAACAGAGACCACTTGCCCTCCACTGAGTAGAGTTTAAGGCAATAAGAAAAGGCTGCCAATTTAAAATGCTAATAATAATTACTGTCATCCGAACTACAATCAGAGTATCAGATGAATAGTTTGCCAGTTAAAAGGATGCCAGACACTGAAAAGCCACCTTTGGGCTTTGTTAGAAGAGTGTACTTTGGTGCACAAGGAGTACAGATATGGCACAGGTGAGGCCACGGGCTCCAGAAGGAATGCAGAAGCCCCGAAAAGGAAATGTCACCCAGTGTCTATGGCAGGTGGGGCGTGGAAGCATGTCACCACGAAGGGGAAAATACCAGGCTTTCCTCCGCATGTGGGTATGCAGCTGTGTCTGCCCAAGAGTACCCCAATGAAAAGGGGAGATCTAAAATCCAGCAGGTGGTCTGTCCACCCAGGAGCCCCATGGTGGGCAGCAGCCCTGATGGTTGCAGCAGATGGGCTGGGGTCTGCTGGGGACTTTAGCGATGAAGAAAATAATTTTAAAAATGCACACCAGGGCGCCTGGGTGGCTCCGTCGATTAAGCGTCTGCCTTCAGTTCAGGTCATGATCCCAGGGTCCTGGGATGGAGCCCCAAATTACACTCTCTGCTCAGTGGAGAGCCTGCTTCTCCCTCTCCCTTTCTCTCTGCTGCTCATTCTAACTCATACTCAGGTTTGACTACTATGTGTAGAAACAGATCCAAATGTGTCTTTGTATGAGAATCTACCTCTCATAAGTGAAAATGGTCCTTTTCCAAGGAGGGGGGCATCTCTGCCTCTGGGCGTTTTTATATGGCTCTCACCTGGCTCTCTTTCCTTAAGACCTCAAGACTGAATAAAACCAAACCTTCAGTTGAAGATCTCTGAATACAAATAATGGGCATGGGGCGCCTGGGTGGCTCAGTTAGTTAGGTGACTGCCTTTGGCTCAGGTCATGATCCTGGAGTCCCAGGATTGCGTCCCGCATCAGGCTCCCTGCTCGGCAGGAAGCCTGCTTCTCCCTCTCTCAATCCCCCTGCTTGTGTTCCCTCTCTAGTTGTGTTTGTCAAATAAATAAATAAAATCTTTAAACAACAACAACAACAACAACAACAATAACAAATAATGGGCATGATTGCCGGTAAAGAAGGAGAAACATGAGGGTCAAGATAGCAAGAGAGCCTCATGAGCCAAGCCTCAGCCCTGGGTCCTGCCTTGCTCCCAGAAGGTCCTAGAAAGAGTCAGAGCCATGCTGGGGGATAAAACACACACATCATAGAAAACCAAACAATCTGTAATTCAGAATGATCTGGAAATGGGAATCTTTGAAGCATCAACTCAAGGAAAATGACCTGTAGTCATGGTTAGTTAACACTGTGGGTGCCTACTTTGTGTTAAGGTGTGTTCAAAGGCCTTTAGAAACAAAATCCCACTTATTCCTTATATCAACGATATGATGTAAGCAGTGTTTATTAGTCTCATTTTACACATGAGGAAACTGATACACAGAAAATTCAAATAACTTCTCCCAAGTTCACACAAGCCGATAGGCTTTATCAGCATTTTCAAACCTTTTTATCTAATCCACAGCAAGAAGTACATTCTATATCAGGACCCAATATATACTCATACATTTATACATCATTGAACGAAAGTTTTAAAACAGAAAATACTCACTATTACCATGGGCAATTCACTGCCATGTTTTCTCTTCTATTCCATTCTATTAAAAAATATATCACTTGGGCGCCTGGATGGCTTAGTCAGTTAAGCATTTGCCTTTGGCTCAAGTCATGATCCCAGGGTCCTCAGATTAAACCCCACATGGGGTTCCCTGCTCAACAAGGAGTCTGTTTCTCCCTCTCCCTCCCCTTTGTGCTTTTTTCTCCCTCTCTCTCTCAAAAAAAAATAAAATAAAATCTTTAAAAAAATGTATTGCTCAACAAATATTTATGGAATACCTACAATGTGTTAGACACTGTTCTAGGCTTTGGGGCTAAGTCAGTGGGTAAAAAGATTAAAATCCTTGCCTTCTTGGACCTTGCATTTACTGGAGAGAGAGTGAATAAGTTCAACATGCAAAGTCATAGCATCTGAAGCAGTAATTTGGTGAGTGTTATGGAGAAGAATAAAGCAGGAATGGCTGAGAGTGGCTGTGGAAAGACTCTCGATGCTTTCATTCCCCACTACACTGATTTCAGTGAGCTGTCACCCACCAGGTGAAAAGCCCTGCCTTTGACCCATCCACTCTGGTGACTCTAGGTATGCCTGACGGCTCTTTCTCCTAGACCGTGTGCACATGTGCACATGTATGTGATTGGATGCACTGTGTATCTGTGTATAGGCATGCGTGTACCTGCGTGCAGTTGCTTCCTCAATGGAAAGGTTTTGGAGACAGGGTCCCGGCAAACAGCTGTCCAGGGGTTCTATCCACAAGCCTGCCCTGCAGAGGGGTCCTGGAGTGAGGTCTAAAATACAGCCCAGGCACCACTAGGCAAAGCCAGCAAGTGCCAGACGTGTGACTGGGCCAGAGTCTTTAATCCAGAGGAACGAGACTCTTTTTATCACTGGTCAGAGCAGGCACCTTTTGAAATTGGTCAGGCCAGAGGGAATGCTAATTCCTAATCTGCATCAAGATTTAGGGAGAGAAGAGACAACATACAGAAATAAAAGTAACTTCCTGGGGGAAAATCCAGTACATTGGGCATACCTGAAGGGGTGATTGAAGTGGGTCTCTGGGAATTTGGGATTGGAGCCAGCTCTGAAGGAGCTCTGGGCCACTTGAGTAGCTGCCATTCAGTATTTGGAACTTGGCACTAGAGTGAAATCTTCAGACTCTTCCCTTAAGTTAAAGGGGCACATAAAAATGTTACTAGCATGGGCAGCAAAAGCATTACCTATGGGAACAGCAGCCAATCTCTACTAATGAATAAGTGTAATTGATCATAACAGATGACTTGATGGACCTTCCAAATGTGCTTTTAGCAAAGTGGACAGTTTTTCATTCAAATGCAAACTCACCCAGATAAGATCTAATAATGGTGATTTTGGAACAATCCCAGCATCAGTGATTTCTTTCTTTTTTTTTTTCTCCTTCACTGAGCAGGAAGGCATCTTAAGTTCCTGGTCATGATTTGACCCAACCAGACACCAATTTAAGCTTTCCCTATGACAGAGGAGACCTTGACGGTTCCAGGGATCACAGGCCATCCTCACATCCCTATCTGTCCTTCCTCAGCCCCACTCCCATTCCCTGACCTATGAGGCATTGGTTGTTAAGAAGATAATCAGTTCAATGCAGTCATCCATTTATTCAAGAAATATTTAGTAGGGGCGCCTGGGTGGCTCACTTAAGCGACTGCCTTCGGCTCAGGTCATGATCCCGGAGACCCGGGATGGAGCCCCACATCGGGCTGCCTGCTCGTCGGGATGCCTGCCTCTCCCTCTCTCACTCCCCCTGCTTGTGTTCCCTCTCTGGCTGTGTTTCTTTCTGTCAAATAAATAAAATCTTAAAAAAAAAAAAAAAGAGGAAATATTTAGTGAGCACTTACTATGTGCAAGGCACCATACTGACTGCCACAAGGAGATTCAAAGATGTCTATGACCAGGTCTCATCCTCAAAATAGAGGGCAGATGTCAAGGGAAACAACAAATGACAGAAGCCTCCCGTGGAGTCTCAACTCAACTTCAACATGCACTTAATCTTTCTGAACTTCAGCTTTCTCCTTTGTCAAGCTAAGACATTGCACTAGACATGACCTCTGGGCACTGGGCCTGCTTGAAAACCATGATTCTATGCCCTACCCTTCCCACTCAGGCTCCTGGAAGCAGAGAGAGCAGGTGCAGCCTTTTAGCAAGAGGGCAGCCAGCAAAGGGAGGAGGCAGTGAGTGAGGATTCTGTACATTTCCTGGAGTGAGAAGATGTTGCAATTTGGCCAGAACACAAGATACAGGGGGCGCCTGGGTGGTTCAGTTGGTTAAGCAACTGCCTTTGGCTCAAGTCATGATCCCAGAGTCCCGGGGATCAAGCCCCGCATCAAGCTTCCTGCTCTGCAGGAGACCTGCTTCTCCCTCTCTCACTCCCTTTGCTTGTGTTCCCTCTCTCGCTGTGTTTCTTTCTCAAATAAATAAATTAATTTTAAAAAACCCACAAGATACAGGCTCTCACAAAATAAGAGATAAGTTGGAGAAATTACGTGCAAGATTTAAAATTTCATATCAAGGAATCTGGGGGGAAATGGGGAGCCACTGTAGTTTGTGCAGAGAAAGGTACTATTCTGTCGTGCAAAGGAATCTGACCGACCTGTGGAAGATGACCTGGAGGGAGGGAGGGCAGTGATGCTATTACTATTACTATAGAGCACAGGGCTGAGGCCTGAAATGAAAGATTTCTCCTATGGTCTAGTCAGGCACCCCATTCCATCAGGCCCTGGCATCGCCATACTGCTTATTTTCATAAACTCGCCCAAGGCGAAATCATGCTGCACAATGTTGTGGGTTTTTTTTCCTCAGTTCTACAAGTGGTTTCAAGGTAAACAGATAAATTTTATCTCCCTTCTTTCCCAAGCGCCTGAGGTTTTAAACAGGACCAACAAGGGGTGTCAGGGAGCGGTGCAGGAAGGAGGCCCCTGGATGCGCGAGGGGTGCGCCTACCTGCAGAGAAGCCGTCCTCGTGGTCCGAGCTGTTGCGGCTGCAGTCACTGCCCCTCTCGGGAGAGCTGTGGCTGGGCGAGTCCCGCTCCGGCACCCGCAGAAATCTCTTGCGCCGCCACGGGGGGAGATGCTCGCGAGCCCCGCGTCGGGGATGCTCCTCCGCAACCAGGGGCGAGTTCCGCCCGTCCTTGGCCTCCGCCTCCTGCTGCTCCAGGTCGCGGCTCCCGCGCTGCTGCTGCCGCCGGCCCCCGGGAATCAGGTGCATCCAGCGATGCGGGCTGCCCCCCCGCGCCGGCTTTTCGGGCTCATCGCGGGCCCCCAGCCGGCAGGGGGCCACGAGTAAGTGGCCGAGGACGAATTTCTCGTTCAAATCCACCATCTCGAAGTCGTGGTCACTGCTGTTGCCCCCATCCTCCGCGACCGAGGCATCCAGCTCGCCCTCCTCCGAGCCCCGCCCCTCGCCGGTCCCGGAGGATAACTCCTCTCCCTGGGCACTGGGGACTGTGTCATCGTAGCTGGGGAGCGCGTGGTCCTCCTGGGGCCTGAAGAGGAGGCGAGGCTGCACCAGCTGCTGGTGGATGGCGGCGGTCAGGCTGAGCACCGCGCCCCCGGTCCCCGCCGGCCGGGGCCAGGTGGGAAAGTCCGGGCACACGTAGGGAGGAGTCTCGGCCTTCGCGGCCGCCTCGGGCTCCCGGCGCCAGGGGCCTGGGGGGTCTCCACCGCCGCACCCCGCGCCCTGCTTCTCGCGCGGTGGCGGCGCCCGCTCCGGCCCGGCCGGCGCCGGCTCCTCCGCCGAAGCTCCCGGGCTGTCGCCGTCTCCGCCGTCCAAGCGCCCGCAGCCGAGGTCCCGCTTCTCCCCAGCCAGGGCCGCCTGCAGGTAGGAGACTTTGAACTTCTCCTCAGCCAACACCTGTTGCAACCGCTTCAGGTTGAGTTTGCAGCGCTCCAGCTCCTGCTCCATGTCCAGCACCGAGTCCAGCCGCATGACTGGTGCCTTCTCCCCGGGGAACTCGGCTTGCCAGTGGCGCTCAAAGTCCTGAGGGTCCCACATGGCGGCCGCCCCTTCGGGCCTCCCGGGCCCGACTTGGCCGCGCGCAGCGGGCTGGGGTCGCGCTGGGCTTTTCTCGGAAGCCCGCGCGACCGCAGTCGCCTGTCCTTCACTGAAGCCCCAGAAGAAAATAGGAGAAAAAATAAGTTTTTCCCCTTCCGCCCTTGTGCCTTTTTTTTTTTTTTCCTTCTTCTGGGTTTCGCCTCCCTGACGTAAGCGACCACCCGCGGCGGAGGCGGGCGTCTGGGGGCCCTCGGCCCGCCCCGGGCCGGACGCGCCAAGCCGGAGGTCTGCAGCTCCCGCCGCGCGGCGCGGGCGCCCGCCGGGCTCGGAGCTTCTGGAGAGCCGCGGCGGGGGCGGAGCCTCGGTGGCGCCCCGCTGGCGCGCCCCGGAGCTGCGCCCGCGACACTCGGGAGCTGACCGCCGTAGGCCGGGCTCGCACCTTCCCCGCCGCCTCCGCGGCGCCGCTCCCGCAGCCGCGCGCTGTCGGCGCGGGCTCCCGGCATGCCAGCGCGCGGCCGCGCGGCGGAGGGGAGGCGGGAGCCCCGGTGAGGGAGCGCGCGGGGACGCCCCGGGCTTCCGGCCAACCTCCCGCCGCCCGGCTTTCCGCTGCCTCGTCTGCCCGGAGCCAGCACCGAGCCTTGGAGCCGAGGGGAGAAGGTGGGGGGAAAGGCGC
The DNA here is from genome assembly GCA_004023965.1 of Spilogale gracilis. Classification (NCBI taxonomy): domain Eukaryota; kingdom Metazoa; phylum Chordata; class Mammalia; order Carnivora; family Mephitidae; genus Spilogale; species Spilogale gracilis. Next base: position 3,951 of record PITA01029927.1, on the reverse strand, counting down.
GGTGGCGCGGCTGCGGGGAAAGGTGTCAGAGGGAGCGGTCTACCGCCTCGCGGGGTTATCCCTACCCAGGATTTATTGAGCACCTTGAACTAACGCGTCCAAGATCACAGAGCTCTTTACTCCAAAACTGGGGAGTGAACTTTTGTTTTGTTTTGTTTTGTTTTGTTTTTGCGAATCCCATTTCAAGCACTCTCAATGCTCACTAGAGCTTTTCCGGGGGGAGAATGGGCAAGTGTGACAGTTCCAAGTGGCTCTGCTAGAGGCCCCCGTGATTTCAAAGCTGAGCTTATTCCCGCCTGACTGAATCAGACCACTGCGGCAGGAGCCTTAGACACTTGGGCATCTAAGAGGGCCTTCCAATTCCACCTCCTCTTTGTGGCCTCATACAATTCCCCTAGGGAGGGAAAGAAAGGAGCTGGGGACCGGTGCCTGGGCACTAGAGGTGGAGTGGATGGGGGGGCTCCTGCTTTGCTTCCTCTCTGCACGTGGCTGCAAAGCACTTTGACCTTCCTCTTTCCAGGGTTTCGGGCTAGGCCCCAGTGGCTGCAGAGAGAGATCCCTATAAACGGTCTCCTACTTGCTGCAAGGGGGGACCTTACTGGTTATTCACATTTCCTTCGTTTTAGGGATGAGGAAATTGATATTCTAAGAGACCTAAGTGACTTGGCAGCTGGAAATTCTTCCTGCCTTTTGGGGCCTAGAGCTAAGCTCAGCAACCCTTTCTTTCCCTTGCCTCTTGCCTTTCACCTGAACTGCCTGAACAGGCTGTCCTACCCCCACTCCTCAATCTCTTTCACCCCATCCCTCAAGGCTGGCTATTACAAAGATAGCAGGAAGACATTTTTTTAGGCACAAATGGGATAATGCCATGCTTTTGCTCAAAACCCTTCTGTGGCTCATTACCTACAACCAGATGGTGCCTAGACTCAGCAGGACCGGGGAGGTCCTCCCACATATGGTCCCCGCCCACCTCGATAGCTTCCTCCTATGCTTTAGACTTAACTCCACACTGTCCTCAAAGATGTCTCCCTCTTTACAAGTGACTTTTCCTCCTACTTGGAACTCCCATCCCTACACACAGGCATATATCCCTGCTGCCTGGGGGATTCCAACTGAAAGGACTTTTCTGGCCCTGCCCCCCCCCTTTGTGCCACCACTGCATCTCCTCCATGTCTTTACCTTTGCCCTTGCTCCAATACATTATACCAATTAGTGACATCTTTTGTTTCCTCTACTTTTAGAGCCCTCAAAGATAGGTCTGTGTCTTTTCCATTTCTGTATTCTTGTTGTTTCTTGCAGAGCATGGTAGAGAAATAACTGATCATTCTTGAATGAAAGAAATGAATGAATGAATGAATGAATGAATGAGCAGGAAGATGAATGAATTTCCACCTTGTGGCTCCTGCTCATCTTCTCCAGTTGTGAATCACTCCAGACTAGGAATAGATGTGCTACCCACAGAGGCTTCTCAACTCTGGAATTTCCTTCCTTGACAAAGTCTCTGTTTACTCATTTTTCCAATATCCTTTCTTCTTTCTCTCTTAAAAAAAAAAAAAAATTGATGTGCTAGTGGATGACTCATCATAGTGTTTGTCTTGTGCCAAGCTGAAGGAATGAACATGTTTTAAAATACATTAATTGGGGTGCCTGGGTGGCTCAGTCCTTAAGTGTCTGCCTTCGGCTCAGGTCTTGGTCCCAGAGCCCCGGGATCAAGCCCCACATTTCTCTCTCTCTCACTCCCCCTGCTGTGTTCCTCTCTAGCTGTGTTTCTCTCTGGCAAATAAATAAAATCTTTCTAAAAAATAAAAATAAAATAAAATACATTAATTTAGTATTCCCCAGTTTGTGTGATTTCTCAGTCCTTCACCTAGCTCCTCAAGCTGCTTTCTCTCCCATCTTGGCTTCATATACTCTCCCACCTCCCCAGAGGCTGCCACAATCTCTTTTGTCCACTGGGAATGACTGAGGAGCACCCAATGCCTACAGAGAGCCAGGGCAGGGGTAGTCCATCAGATGGAATCCACAAGCATCTTGGCTTAAGATTTCAGAATGGGAGAGAAATGCAGCACAGCAAAGATGGATGGCCCCAGTCAACAGCATATTGATTGGAAGATGTTTCGATATGTACATTTAAATGCACAAAGAAAAAAAAAAACCTGTAAGTTACTACAAGCATCAACTTCTGAATTTGTAAATTTCCTAGGAGGATAGTTTCAGCTTTGTCCTTTAATTAAAACAGCAGTATGATTCCCTTTTGGTCCAAGGGAGTTGTTACTAATACCACTAATTTTTTCCATGAGGACCAATATAGCTGGAAATGCCAGCATACATCTTCTGTAAACAGATCCCAGGAGCAATCTTCATTGTCTCTAGCTGGTGGATAGTTCAGCTTTATTACTTGGCTTTGGGTCGTCATTGGGGCAGGGGTAGAGTGGCTGACATTTATTGAATCCATACTTCTAGTGGCCATACATCTTTGATTTCATCTAATTCCTCACAACAACCCTGTAAAAAAGGTATTATTGTTGCTACTTCCGGGGGGAGGGGTGGAGAGAGAAATAGAAGATCAAAGAGGTTGAAGTCATACAGCTAGTCTACTGGATTCTAAAGCCCAGTGGATTTGCAAGGGCTTGGTCCAGGTGCATCTGTCATTAGTGTTCATTCATTAAGTATCTAATGATGCCTTGTAGGGGCATCTGGGTGGTGCCGTCCATTAAGCATCCAACTCTTGGTTTTGGCTTAAGTCATAATCTTGGGGTATGAGATCGAGCCTGGCATGGGACTCTGCATTCAGTAGGAAATCTGCTTAAGACGCTCTCTCCTGGGGCGCCTGGGTGGCTCAGTGGTTGAGCGACTGCCTTCAGCTCAGGTCATAATCCCAGAGACCAGGGATCCAGCCCCATGTCCAGCTCCCTGCTCAGCAGGAGGCCTGCTTCTCCCTCTCTCACTCCCCCTGCTTGTGTTCCCTCTCTCACTGTGTTTCTCTCTGCCAAATAAATAAAATCTCAAAAAAAAAAAAAAAGACACTCTCTCCTCTCCCTCTGCCCCCTCTCCCATCTATGCCCTCACTCTAAAATAAATAAATAAATCTTTAAAAATACATGTTTACTGAGTACCTGTTAGGTGCTGGGGTCTGGCAAATAAAGTTTAAACTTTGTAACCTGGGATATAAGAATCTTTACAATGTTACAGTGGATCCTCTGACCCCAGCCTACTTTTCCAACCCTATTTCCCGATTTTTTTCTTCCAATTGCTGCGCCTATTCAGTCCCTTAATCTGAGTCTCCCTGTAAGTGAATGCCTTTAGGGCCCCATGCCATCTCCCTTTGGCTCATCTCAGATTCCTGCTGCAGCTACAGTAGACACTTCCCATGGGCTGCTATGGTTTCACCTCAAGTACCCCCACCCCTATTATTCTCCCACTTTCTGCCTTGGCAAAGCTCTCAAGGGCATCCCAGATGGAAGCCTCTAAGGGGGACATTAATACCCCCAGGGCATCCCAGGGATGGTGGAAATGGGAACTGCTTAATAAATGCCCGAGGTTCTTGTCTTTGGAGGGCATTTCTGACTCAGTGGTCCAACAGGAATGAGCCCCAGTGGTTCATAGTGGTAACCAATCCAATATGAGCTCTCTACTGACTTTCCCATCTTGTCTGTCTCTCTCACTTCTGCTTTCTGGGTTAATCTCCTGACTAAAATATTTGCACCAGGTCCTTGTGTCCTTCCCTGCTTTCCCTCTCTGTTCTAAGACCACTAAGACCCTTTGCAGCCTTTCATGCATCCTATGCTATAGCCACACCAGATGCTTTCCCATTTCCCCAATTATTCCTTGGTCTCTGGTGTTGTCGTGTTCGTCGTCATCTCCTCCTCCTCCCTTCCTCCTCTCCTCCTCCTCCTCCTCCTCCTCCTTCTTCTTCTAAGATTTTCTTTATTTATTTGACAGACAGAAACA
>PITA01029926.1:0-17209 GCA_004023965.1 Spilogale gracilis | reverse complement strand
CCCCAGTACCCACCACCAGGCTCTCCCATCCCTCCACCCCCCTCCCTCCCAGTCCCTCAGTTTGTTTCTGTGTTCAAAGTCTCTGTTGTTTCGTTTCCCTCCCTAGATTACCCTAGCTCCCATTTGCTTTCCTTCTGCCACTGTCCTCCAGTTTGCCCCTCATGCACCGCAAGTAAGTGAGACCATGCGATACTTGACTTTCTCTTCTTGGCTTATTTCACTCAGCTCAAATAAATAAAATCTTAAAAAAAAAAAAGTGGCTATGTCATGATATCAATCTCCAAGAAGTTTAGACCAGCAGAGGAGAAAGGTCTGTAAAACTTGTTACAAAACAAGATAGGGTCTGTTAAAAGATAAGTAAAAAGCGCCTAACATTGTGGAACCATGTAGAAAGGGGCTAGTTAGAGAGTGTTGGGGCTGGGATGAATGGGGAAGGCTGAAAGAAAAGGAGAAAGCTTTACAGATATATGAATGTATATGTTCAGAAGTGAGAATTGGAGCACTGAGTGCTATTGGCAAACAATGAATCATGGAACACTACATCAAAAACTTGTGAAGTATTGTATGGTGACATAACATAATTTAAAAAAAAGAAGTGAGAATTGCTATGTATAAAGTAAGAAGAGCTTTTTTGGAAAATGCCTTTTAAAGTTTCAGAATATTGACCTAATGAGTACAGTAAACATGACTTTCTAAGTGAAATTTAATATTATAATCTTTCTAATTTCCCACTTACTACCTTGAAAATGGAAAGAGAAATGCCTACAGAAACATCAAAGCAACATGGATATTGGACTTTTAATAATAAAGTTTTAGATATGTAGTCATTATATATCAGCTTTATAGAGATATAGATGGAGATAGAAATAGAGATGAGAGAGAGAGATTAAGATTCTTGAAAACCTACTAGACACTGAGGTGTAAGAATCAGAAATGTGTCCTGTTCAGTCAGCAGTCACTTTCTGTAATAGCGTTTATATATTAGGCTAACCATGCTATAAAATCAGAAGTAGTACTAACACAGGTGAACTTCCATCAGATGTTTAAAATATAGCTAAAAACTCTCATTTATTGAGCACTTCTGTGTTAACTTCTCTTCTAAAAATGTTCTGCATATATTATCTTTCAATCCTCAAAAATCTTTGTAAAGGAATTTGTTTTGTTTTATAAACAAAGACACGGAGAGACTCAGTAAACTGCCAGGATGCAAAATAAATGAACTGGGTAGATGTGGGTTTCAGGCCCAGATGGTCTAACTATAGGGCTCCTATAATTAAACTTGTCTATTTATTTCTAAATAATAACTATTTGATATTTTTCTCTTGAAAAATCGGTTAATCAGCTTATTTTCTGAAATTTTTTTAAGTCCACAGCAATGAATATTTCCTACTATTTGTCTTTGATGTTACTTTGCAGAGTACTTTCCACTCATCTGCAATTACAGATTATAGATAATATAACAACATTATCTTTGGGGAATTTGAAATTTCCTCACTTTGGTGTCATCTTTGTTGAACATTTTTTCCTTCTAACACACACAATGTATGAATTTCTTGTGAAGCCAAGGTTTAACACATCTCTGTAATAAGAGATTAAGTAATTATTAGAAGATCCTGGTTGCCTGCCCAAAATGTTTGAATAGAATGAGTAACTCTATATAACTCTATATAAAGTCTTTATTTTCCTTAGTAAACCTAATAAATGGGGGTTCCATTATCAGAGGGAATGGTTACCTGTTACTGTGAAAGTTTAACAAGAAATGCCCTGTCAGTATCATTATCACCACAGTTGTATATATCTCTTGGTGTGATAACAGCATCCCAATATTTACTCTGAGGAATTACTGGTATCTTATTTCAAAACGGGCTGTTGAGACTATGAATTGAAGAGCCTTGTCCTCCTTTGGGGATGTGGCTCAAACTAAGCCAAAATGATAGTTTCTTCCAGGAATAAGAATAATGAGCAAAGTGCTTCTAGAATAGAGAATGGCTGGATATGACTTATTCCAGTGATAATTGATCCAGGAGCCAATTATTACCACCCTACCCCTCACCTTCCTAGCCCTGGAGTCATCATGGTTGCTGACCTTTCAGAGACATTCTTCTTTGACTTACCTTTTTTCATATGAAAAGCAACAAACCTTACAATGACATTGATTTTTTCTTAAGTGAGTAGAGTTGGATTCTGCTGATTTAAACCAAAGAACTCTGACTGATTCAATAATCAATAATTTTTTAAAGATTTTATTTATTTATTTATTTGACAGAGAAAGAGATCACAAGTAGGCAGAGAGGCAGGCAGAGAGAGAGGAAGAAGCTGAGCAGAGAGCCTGATGGACCTAGATCCCAGGACCCTGAGATCATGACCCGAGGTGAAGGCAGAGGTTTTAACCCACTGAGCCACCCAGGCGCCCAATAAATGTTTGTTTAAAATCTATGTTGATGGACGCTAGAAATCATCTATCAGATTGTGTCAGTAGCCAGTCCTTTGTTTGCCTATGTCCAGATTAATTTCATTATGTGACCAAAATGAAATAGGTGAAATTAATACCTCCAAAATAGTGGGATTGGGGATGCCTGCATGGCTCAGAGGGTTAAACCTCTGCCTTCGGCTCAGGTCATGATTTCAGGGTCCTGGGATTGAGTCCCACATGGGGCTCTCTGCTCGGCGGGGAGTCTGCTTCCCCCTCTTTCTCTGTCTGCCTCTCTACCTATTTGTGATCTCTCTCTCTGTCAAATAAATAAATAAATAAATAAATAAATAAATAAATAAAAATCTTTTAAAAAATAGTGGGATTGATTCTAACATGAGGTTTGTTCTGTTACAAAAATCAAACAGCTGCAACAAAATAAATTTCTAACTGTTTCATGGATAGCCTATTGCAGAGTGCATGAATGAGATCTTTTTAAAGGGGTAGTTCTGAAGCTTAGCACACAGCAATAGCTCAATAAAGAGTAGTAATATCATGAATAGGATTGTGTTTTCTGGGAACTTGGGATATAAATATAAACACAGATGCATACAAGAAAATCGTTTTATGTCTATCAATAAGGCAAAAGTTTCTTGCTGAACTTGGACTGGTCTCAGAGATCCAAAGCATCCTCAGAGATATACTATTCTTCCAGGAATATCCAAGAACCTGATAGTATAAAAGAAGATATATTTTTTTTATTTTTTTATTTTATTTTTTTAAGATTTTTTTTTTTTTGACAGAGAGAAAGGTCACAAGTAGGCAGAGAGGCAAGCAGAGAGAGAGGAGGAAGCAGGCTCCCTGTTGAGCAGAGAGCCCAATGCAGGCCTCGATCCCAGGACTCTGAGATCATGACCTGAGCCGAAGGCAGAGGCTTTAACCCACTGAGCTACCCAGGCACCCAAAAGAAGATATCTTAATTGGTTGTCAACTACAGTGAGGGAAGGCACAAAAGAGTAGTATGATATCCCAGTTTGAGAACCAACCTAGATAGCAGAACTGAGTTTGTTTTCTTGCTTTACCACAAATTTACTATATGACTTGAAGAATGTATTTCATCTACTTTGGTTTCCATTTTTCACTTGTCCACTGAGGATTTTGACTTAGACAAGATGAAAGACTTTGTCCTTCCTTACATGGTATGAAACTGTACTTCTTATGGTATATATGGATCAGACTTCATCCATTTATTCACTTGCTTGAGAAACAATTTTACTGAGTAACTATTTTACATTAAGTACTGGGGATAGATGCCCAAATTAAATAAATTAGGAGAGCATATCTACAAGAAGGAATGGAAGAATAAAAGAAATTGTAAAAACATCTTATAAAAAATCATAACAATTAAAAAATAAAGTACTAGAGGTGATTGGCTCCTAGAATGTGAGAGCTCTTAACTCTGACTGAATAAGGGTGAGGAATCCTACATAATTTGAAAGAAAACAATAAACCATGGTAAAGCATGATATATCCAGGGGATAGCAAAACATCTGTATAACTTACTGGAACATAGAACCTAGGCATAAAGGAGGATAAGAGAAAAGTGGAGAGGGAACATTTTACATATGACCTTGCATTCCATACCACTGAGTTTAAACATTAGCATCTATTTGAAGACTTAGGGTCATCCAGTCCAGAGTACAGTGTCTGCCAAAACAAGCTCTTCTTGTGTATTTAATATTTCCCACTCTCATTTACTTGATCATCAAATTCTATCTCTTACTATCTCAGTAGTCTATTCCCTTTTCTATGCTCCCAGACTAATTTTTTGTTTGTTTAGGACTTGTTCAGTTTTTTACCTGGATTTTATAATTATTTGGGAGGGAAAATATTGCAGGAAAACTTGAGAACTACTGCTCTGTATGCATCTAAATTTTCTTCTCTAGCTACTAAAGAACAAAGATTTATTGTCCTAAAGACAATTCCTCTATTTCTTCTTTATTTCATCTTCTTTTACTTTTTAAAGGAAACATACACTTCTGACAACCTGTCTCTTGAGTGCACTAAAAATTCTTCTTCTCTTAGGGACACTACTCATCTGCATTTACTGCTTAAGATCCCAAGTTTCAAAGTTACTCATTAAATCCTCATACTATTCCAGGCCCAACTCAAAACACCTCTAGCAAAAACAAACAGACAAAACAAACAAACAAACAAACAAAACTTTAAGAGTTTCCCTGTATTTACTGTCTCGGTGTCCTCAGCACTGACTTCTTAATGCCCTTAGGTTCTACTTCTATTCCTACAATCTACTGAAACAATCTTAGCTAAGACTGTCATTTTATATCCAGTGGACCTCATTCATTATTTATCTTGTTTGAACTCTCAGCATCATTAGAAACAATCAACTCTTTTCTGCTTGAAATACTCTATACTTACTTTTTGTGTCTCCATATACTCCTGGTTTTCTCTACACCTCTACAGTGGCTTTTTCTGTCTCCTTACACCTTCTTTTTCTATAATGTCTTTATGATTCTTTAAATGATGGAATTCCTCAGTTCTTCCTTTGCTCTTTCTCTTTAACATCATTCCCTGAGCAATTTTATCAGTGTCCATGACTTAAGATATGATCCATACTGCAGCTAAAGTGCTGTCTTCAATATATATCTCACCCCTATATTTCAGGCACATGTATTCACTTCCCTCCTTAACATGTCATGAAAGTCTCAAATGCACTACAAATACTACACGTCCAAAAATGTGCTCATGATATTATTCTTCAAATCTTGCCGTCTTATTTCTTACTTCAGTCACTGGCACCATCATTCATCCAGTTATTTAAGCTAGAAACCTAATTCCAACCAAGGGACTCTTTATTTATTTATTTATTTATTTATTTATTTATTTATTGGGTCAATTTCTTAGGTACAGACTACTTTTGGAGAATTCTAAACACTGCCTGAACTCTGCAGAGATTCTGCTCACAATTTTATCTGGTAAAGTTAGTGTTTGCTCATACATATTGTGTCCTCATGCATGAGTGACTCATCACTACACTTTATGCCTAAAGGGTATCTTGCCTAAAAAAAGACATCAGATTCATAGTCAATAAAAATTACCAAGTGGCTAGTTAATGTAATATTAGTGTGGAAATCCCTGTGAATGCTCAGAATGGTCCATACAATACCACAGTGGCATCAATTGCACCTAAACCCCTGGCTTTAGATATTAATTGTACAAAGAAGCATTCTGGTAGTCAGACTGTCATCATAGATATGAATTTTCACAGGGATGAAAATGAGTCGATACTTTTTTTAGGTCAAACTGTATCATATACATTTACTATTTCCTGAATAGCTATTTGATAGAGCTAGTCTTCCCCAAAATTTCATCCTTACACATTTAATTAATAATTTTCATTCTATAAATTCAAAATTTTGTGATGAAGCATGAGCCAAAAAGAAAAAGAAGGAGATATTTTGTGACCAACATAGGTCAGATAAATATTTTTATAAGAATAAAGATATTCTGGTCTCTTATTAAGAAAAAAATATATGAAGGCTGCATAAGGGTTAGACTATCATTCATGTGGAAACTGTTATGATAAATGTTGATTGTGAGGACATTAATTTAAAACCTGAGAATGTTATCATGAATATATCCACTAGAATTTTCTTAATTAAACAAAAATTATACAAAACAGGAAATGTGAGATATAGTTGATTCTGGCTTCATATGTATATTTTTCTAATTAATATTTACATATATAAGAAAAAATGAGTTGGCTATTGATATTTTTCACATAGGTCTATAAACCTAGACTTAAACTAATAGATCATCCTCTGCATGAAGTCTGAATCTCTTAGCTGCATAAGATTAGGGAATGTATTGCAGAGTTTAATTAAATTGTTAATGTAAATTTATATTGTTTCAGAATGATTTTTCCCCAACACATTAAAAAAAAAAACCAAAAAAACAGAAGACATGCCAGCCTATTTCGATGGCTTTGTATTCTAATTCTCATCAGCATTAAATTACAAGTATGGGTATAATCTCTACTCAGCCCACCCTAGAGGGGTTTCTTTTGTTCTCTTCACTGGCGCTGTGGTTATATTATTGATTGTTGTGTATACCCATAGTGGAATACGAGAAATCTTTCAGATCTGACACTTGTGCTCCACCCTGGTACACAATGGTTTCAATTCTTTAACTGCCAAGTATTTATGTTTAAAAAATTACCAACTAATAATACATTTTCTTTCCTGAAATACCTATGTTTAAGCAAGTCTATCAATCTTCTCTACTATATAGATGTATAAATATGGATTTTACTAATTTTGTGTTAGAACAGCCAATATATTCTGGGTGTGATATATTTCCTTATTGTAATAGATAGCATAATAATTATAAACCCAAACTCTTGTAAGTATTTGTTATATTCAAAATTTGTGCGTTTGACTTCATGAATTATTCTGTTTGGAGAAAAAGGGTAAGTTTTGGCTCTTGAGTAATCAAAAACTTGTGGTGGAGTGGGGAAGTGCTGGCAGTTTTTACTGACAAAAATATAATTTATTCACATTAGATTCTCCTATATGTCAGTAACTACAATAGTCATTAGGAATATGCTTATAATTAAATATTGCTTATAATTAAATATTATAATATGTAAATTATCTTTTTTTCTAAGATTTTATTTTTAAGTAATCTCCCCAATGTGGGGTCAATATCACAACCTTGAGATCAAGGGTCCGATGCTCTACCACCTGAGCCAGCTATATGTCCCTGTAAATAATCTTTAAATCAATTTTTCATAAGTTAAATCCTGATGGTACAGTAGAGAAAATGATATTCACATGAGTGTTGAAAAGTTTGGATTTAAAAATCTTTAAAAACTGAAATTTCCTGGCTGTGGATAATAAAATATATGTTTTTCATGAGCGGAAAAGCAATTACAAAATACCAAGTTAGTTCTCTGTTTGATTGTTCATACCAGAAAAATTTAAGTGAGTTTTCTGTAATTATATTGCTTATTAATTCATATCTACATTCATGTACTTGACAAATATTTACTGAGTGTGTATGATGTATTAGGAGTGACTACACACTAGGGGTAGAACAGTCAACAAGATAGTCTTGTTTCCTGTTCTATCAGTTTATAATCTGTAAAGAAGGTCTAAACATTAAATAAATTTCAAAGAATAATTTCAAGACATTAGTTAGAACATGACCAATAATTATTTATTCATATCTGAAGGAGATTAATCATATAAAGATTGTCTCTCCAAACGAAAAAAAAATGTTTATAAAAGCTAAATCTACAGATTCTCTATACACCATATTCCACAGTCTTTTTCTTTCTTGGATATTCTGATTGAAAGCTACTGAGAATACTATGCCTTTAAAGAAGCTAAATTATCAGGAAAGCCACTTATAATTATTGGTGAGTTTCCCAATAAGTCTTGCAGTTTTGCCTGTGAGATGAAAGTAATGTCCTCTTAGTGTGATGGTTGCCATTGGCTTCCTTACATGCTTCTGCTTTATTCAGCCTAGATTTGTAACATTTCCCACAACAGGATTATTTTGCAACTATTTTCTTCAACCTCAACTCCATGAAGAACTGTGATATGAGACTTTGTTTTCATTTTGAAGTAATATCAGCTGGACATTTGTCAGAAGTAACGACTGTGTAATAACATCAAAGCATCTAGATATTAAACAGCAGAAGAAGGCAAGATTTGTGAAGATAATTACACACATCTCAAGAAACATTAGACTATTTCACATTCACCCAAATGTAGGCCAAAAGGGACCAAGTTAGTCATTTAAACTGCTTATTACAAAATGAAGATTATATTAAGAGGTGAGAGAAAGGGGCACCTGGGTGGCTCAGTTGGTTAAGCGACTGCCTTCGACTGCCTTCGGCTCAGGTCATGATCCCGGAGACCCGGGATCGAGCCCCACATCCGCTCCCTGCTTCGTTGGGAAGCCTGCTTCTCCCTCTCTTCTCCCTCTCTCACTCCCCCTGCTTGTGTTCCCTCTCTGGCTGTGTTTCTCTCTGTCAAGTAAATAAAATCTTTAAAAAAAAATAAAAATAAATAAATAATGAATAAAAAATAAAGACTTTTCAGAGTGCCTGAGTGGCTCAGTCAGTGGTGGCTGACTCTTGATTTCAGCTCAGGTCCACGATCTCAGTGTTATGAGATCAAGCCCCATGTTGAGCCCCACATCCATCTCCATGCTCAGAGGGAGTCTGCTTCTGATTCTTTCCCTCTGCCCTACCCCCACTCTCTCTCTCTTTTTCTCTCTCTCTCTCTCAAATAAATAAATAATTTTTTTAAAAAATAAAGAAAATAAAGACATTTCAGGAAAGGAAGAGTAGGGATCAGTCTCCATTTAAATATATTTCCCAAATTCTGACACTACATAGTACTAAAAGATAAAGATCTGGTCTGTAAAACTATAAAATAAACATGTATGACACAATAACACAAAATATAGGAAGATGCGAAAATATGTTAAAAGACTGTTAAACTCTAACAATATCAGGAAATAGTAAAAATAGTGATTTGTTTTATATGCTCATGAGAGAAGAACACATGCTGTAACTTAGGATAGAGTAGCAGATGATAGTAGAAAGATGTTATATAACTGATAATTTAATAGAAGGTTAAAAAATGAGATGATAATATATGTGTATTTCACTAACTCTGAAGAAGGTAAGCAAAAAAAAGAAATTAAACATATAGGCCAAACAAAAAATAATCAGACAGTAGATATAATTAAGCCCAACTATATAACTAATTACATTAAATGTAAATACTTCAAGTAAAAGACTAAGGTTGTCAGATTGAGCTTTAAGAAAAACCTACGTGTTATTACAAGAGACACACTAAATATAATGAAACAAAAAAGTTTCAAAGTAAAGGGGTACCCCCAAAACACAACAGGCAAAAAAATGTAGCTACTGTAATACATGCATACCTACAAATGTAGTTATTATAATATTAAAGTAAACTTTGAAGTCAGATATTGACTTTGTTTATTAGAGATAAAGAAGGACACCTCTTAATAATAAACTAACAAGTCAAACGAACAAGGGAATATGAATATATAAAGTCCTTTTGCACTCAAAAATTGAACAATAGGGCTCCTAGGTGGCTTAGAGGGTTAGGCCGCTGCCTTCGGCTCTGGTCCTGGTCTCGGGGTCCTGGGATCGAGGCCCACATCAGGCTCTCTGCTCAGCAGGGAGTCTACTTCCTCCTCTCTCTCTGCCTGCCTCTCTGCCTACCTGTGATCTCTTTCTCTCTCTGTCTCAAATAAATAAATAAAATATTTTTTTAAAAATTGAACAATAGAATTATGTTAGGAAGCAATAATAAAAGTAAAAGTAGAGGGAATATTCCTAACTCATTTGATGTGGCCACATTAGTACCCCAGTAACAAAATCAGACAAAGACATTACCAGAAAAGAAAACTATAGACCAATCTCTTGTGAACACAGATGCTAAAATCCTCAACAAAATGTAATCAAATTTAACCCAACAATGTACAAAAGAATTGTACACTATCACCAAGTGGAATTTATCCCAAATATTCAAAGGTGTTTCAATATTTAAAAATCAATCATTATAATACATTACATCAACAGGCTAAAAAAGAAAAATAACATGATCATATCAATAGATGCAGGAAAAGCATTTGATAAAATTCCAATACCCACTGAGAATAAAAATTCTCAATTTTTAGGAATAGAAGGGAATTTCCCCAATTTGATAAATAATATCTCCAAAATCCTATAGCTAACATCCAAATATCCTTAATCATGAGAAAATCAAAGCTTTTCTACTAAGATGGGTACAAGGCAAGAGTGTCCCCTTTTGCCAATTCTTTTCAACATCATACTGGAAGTTCTATCTAATGCAATAAGACAATGAAAGGAAATAAAGGTGTACAGATTGAGAAGCAAGAAATAAAACTGTTTTTTTTTTACAGGTGACATCATCATCTAAGTAGATAATCTGAAAAAACTGACCAGAAAAAAACACCTGAAACTAATCAGTTATTATAACAAGGTTACAGATTACAAGGTTAACATACAAATGCAAATCACTTTCCTACATAGCAGCAATGATTAAGTAGAATTTGAAATTTAAAGTAATACCATTTATATCAGTATCCCTAGAAATGAAATAGATATAAGCCTTAAAAATATGTACAACATCTATATGAGGAAAGCTATAAAAAAGTGATGAACAAAATCTAAGAGGATTGAGATAAATGGAGATATGGATAGGCAGACTCAATGTTGTCAAGATGTCAGTTCTTCTTAACTTGTCTATACATTCAGTGCAATCCCAACCAAATCTAGCACATTACTTTGTGGATATAGACAAAAAGTTTGTATGTAAAAGCAAAGACCCATAATAACTAACATAATATTAAAGGAGAAAAACAAAGTTGGAGGACTGATACTGCTCGACTTCAAGACTTACAAAATGCTACAGTAATCAAAATAGCATGGTATTGGCAAAAAATACACAAGTAGATGGAGTAATCAGAATCAAGATCCCAGAAATTGATCCACATTAATAGTCAACTGTTCTTTGACAAAGGAGAAAAAACATTACAATTGAGCAAGAATATTATTTTCAGCAAATGGTGCTGGAACAACTAGACACAAGGAAAAAATAAATCTAGACACAGACTTCATACCCTTCAAAATATTAACTCAAAATGGAGCATAGACTTAATGTAAAACAGAAAGCTATAAAACTTCTAGAAAATAACACAGTAGAAAACCTAGATGATCCTGGGGATGGTGATGGCTTTTAAGATATAACACCAAAAACAAAATGCAATAAATAAACACTTGATAAATTGGACTTCATTAAAATCCCAAACTTCTGGGGGTTTCTGGGAGGGGCAGTTGGTTAAGGGTCCAACTGTTGGTTTTGACTCAGGTTGTGATCTCAGGGTCATGAGAATCTACTTGAGATTTTCTCTCCCTCTCCCGCTCCTGCTCTCTGTCTCTCAAATAAAACTTGAAAAAACAAAACAAAACCAAAAAAACTAAAAGTTTGTAGCACCAAGAGTGAACAATAATGTAAACTATGAACTTTGGGTAATTATGATGTGTCAGTGTAGGTATATCAATTGTAACAAATGTTCCACTCTGGTGGGGAACCATTGATGATGGGAGAGGCTGTGCATGTGTGGAAATAAGGGGTCTATAGGAAATCTTTTTTACCTTCCCCTCAATTTTACTGTGAATCTAGAAGTTCTCTAAAATAAAGTATTAAAAAAAAAGAATGAAGGATATTCTCAAAACATATATTCAGCAAAGGAGTCATATCTGGAATATATAGAGAGAACTCATACAAATCAATAGGAAAGACAACTGAATTTAAAATTCCCAAAATAGCAGGGAAATGGATGATTGTTAAAAGGCCAATGCATATCTCTGCATATCTTCTGGAACACCTTGTATTTCAAAGACAGAATGAACCAAGTGTTGTTAAAGATGTGGGTAAAAATGGAAGTTCCATACGTTGCTGATGAGAGTGGAAATTGGTTAAACTATTTAAGAAAACTATTTAACATTATCTATGAATGCTAAACATATTTATAACCCAGCAAGTCTACTCCTGGGTATATTTACAAATAATACCATATTGGGGGGTGTCTAGGGAAATATCAGCCAGGTCAGGATGGGAAATACTTGAATTTTGAATAGCTGTAAAGTGGTCAAAAAATTAACTTTTGTTAGAAAAATAAAGTAAGTAGCTCTTAACTTTTTTACTCATATAGGAAGCAGATAACAAAAGAATTCCAAAGATAGAAACCCAAATGACTGAGAATTTTTCATTACTATCTAGGTGCTCCTTTGGACCTATTGCAGCATTTATTGAGGTCACGCTTCCCACAGGCTGCTTCCAGCTTGTTTGAGCACAGCAGGGTTATTGGTGCTGGTCCATTACTACTAGATGCATGACTCTTCTAACTGATGACTCTGGCCTTGACCATGATAAAGCTTTCCTGGTACTGCACTGCACCAAACCTCATTTCTTTCCTTCTATTTTCATAGGTGTCAGCAAATACAGACAACAGAAAAGTTGTTTCAAACAAGATGAGATTCTCTTAATGACAGTAACCTGATGGTCAGAGGACACACATTAAGGTTCCCAAGGTCAATGCTTCTAACAAAAGGTATAAAATGGCTGTGTCAAAAAAAAAAATAATAATAATCAGACTTGCTCAAGACCCATATTTGGTGCATTAGATCCAAAGAGTTTGATTACTGTATATGAAACTCATCAGAGGACTGCCAAACTGTGGAGTTTGGTCATCAGACTTAGGGATACAAATTTCAGTAGGACCTCCCCAAAAAGGTGTCAAAGAATAACTCAGAAACGTTGTGTTAGAGTTGATACTTGTATCTGAGGAAACTCAATCTTGTTATAGATCTTCTCTCTTAACAAATGAAAAGACAGTATCTATAAAAGAAAAACCACAGTGTATAGAATAGTCTTGTTTAGTTTTGTTTGCTTTTAACCCCCTTGGACAAGCTGATTGACTGGAATGTCAGAATTTCTGTGTGTCCTTGAATAGACTAAAAGAATTTTCAGGGGAACGCCGTTTTTCGTTCTTCATGGGCTTTATAGGCTACCTGAGAAATTCTGTGATTTATAAAATAGCTACTGTTACCTTTTCTTAAGACATACACCTTCCATGTCTTCCGCCATATCCCTCAGTGTATTTCTCACAAATAAATTAACAAATTAATTTCAGCTGTTATTAAAGTCCACTCAAAAATTAAACAAGGACTATATGGTAGTGATGTTTATATGTAAGGGTATGCATTTTAAGCTGATATTCATAGACATCTTCACTATGGATAGCAGGTGATCTGAGTTGAATCCAGTGATGAGAGGAATTAGTCGTGCAAATATCAGAAAGAGACTCACTAGGCCAAGTGAGTTGATATTAGAATTCTTTTGTCTTTTTCTAAAAACAACAATAGTAACAACAACAAAAAATGATGCTTGGCCTATCTATAAGACAGGAAAGGGTAAATGAGCTTAGAAAAGCAAGACAGAATAAGGTTTTCATTTTTAAGCATAATTGGAAGCCACTTGGAAGGTGGTATGTAGTACAGTTATGTAATTTGCTTCACATTTTTAAAAGGTTACTCTGACTTCTCTGTAAATAATGAATTGGGGGTGGAAAAGGGTAGAAACTGGAAACACAGGGCATAGTAATTGATTATATCATTGGAAATATAAAGTAGAAATGAAGATCATGAAGTATTTGGAGACAGCAGTACCAGGTGTCCTCCTGTTGTGCATACTGGAAATGAAAGAGTGAAGTGAACGTTGACTTGGGATTTTGCATGTGGATGTGGTTCTATAACAGCTTTCAGGCAAGAAAATTAGATTCAGAAATCTGAATCCAAAGTTCATCTGTGAATCTCTTGGGTTTAGGCTGCCCATCTGACATCACAGTGAAGATGTCAGATGGACTGTTGTATATATACCTCCGGAGGTCAAGAGTTTTATCAATATTGGGGACACATATTTTGAAAGATCAGAGTATTGATAATACTTTAAAGTCAGAGAACTACATGAGATTTCCTTAAGAAAATTGACTTTAAAAAAATGAAAAAAGAGGACTGCCCAGGATGTAATATTAGGATTAGGGTACTTCAATATTTATTTAGGGACTGAATAAAAGAGGACAACTTAAAAAGAAAGACATTGAAACACGTGGGTGGCTCAGTCTGTTAAGCATCTGCCTTTGGGCTCCTTACTCAGTGAGGAGCCTGCTTCTCCCCTCTGCCTGCCACTCTCCCTGCTTGTGCATGCGCTCTCTCTCTCTCAGTCTCTCTCTCTGACAAATAAATAAATAAACTCTTTAATAAAAGAAAAAAAGAAAAAAGAAAGACATCAAAGGAAGAAAGTATGTCAAAGATTATGAAAGTTCAGATAACACAAGGACAGAAGGAAATAATCATTGGGTTTAGTGATATGGCAGTTATTGGTTTCCTTAACAAAACAGGTTTAATGAAGAAGAGGAGATGGAATATATACTCCATTACAATGTGAGAGAACACTGGGAATGTTGGTTACATGCAGGTTGTTGGAAAAATATTTTGATGGAAGTGGTTTCATCAAGTTCCTGCAAGATTGCCTAAATCCTATGAGGTTTTCTAAAGGAAATACAGCATAAAGCACTAGGGAGAAGTAGAGGATGCATGTTCTGTACTAGGGAAGAGAAAGGAAAAGTTTACTTGGTTATCAAGTTTCACATATTCCAAGACTGGGCTATAAGTCCATGAAACTCTAATAAAATAAAAAAGATTAATCTTTCCTGGGAGTAAGTCACATGCCTGGGACTAGAATGGGCTGACATTTATTACTCATTTTTCCATCAAAATTATATTTTAAGGTAATTTTAAGGGAGAAAGAATAGTATGTTGGGTCCAAACAAGAAAATATTTGAAAATAATTGATCTAATAGATATATTTGAAGTGATATCAAAATGTATTTGAATTTGCAAATTTTCTCAAAGTTTAAATATTCTGATCTATGATAGGATCCTTAACTGTCATATCAATATATGATGAGGTATCTTATACTATTCAAAGAAGCAGTATCTTTTTTTCTCTAAGTTAAGTAAAAAGTAAAAGATTGATGGTTGTTAAACACAAATACATACTCTTACTCATATAGATAATAAATGAAATTCAAAGTGGTAGTTGGTTACAAATCAGAAAAGATTTTTAATATCCCAGAAGGAAGAGGTTATATACAGGAACATTCCTGTAACCAGTGTGACAATTATTCAAGATACACACAAAAAAATTGGCTTTTCTTTTCCAAGTAATAAATATAACAGAGAAATAATTGATTCTTCACTACATGCTTGGCTTTTATATGTATTATTACTAAATCTTATTATAAGACTGAAGAAGACTACCATTAATCTCCATGTCATAGAGGAGGCAATTTTGATTCAAGGAGAAAAATGACAAATCTAAATTCACACAAGTATTAAAAGATAGAGCTTGGATCTAAACTTAGGTCTTCTTAGTACAGTATTGTGCTTTTTCCACTATGCTACATTATCTCCAAAAATATATATATGAAGTAATGAGAGTGTTCCAATGGTGAATGTGTATAAAACTGTTTCACAAGAGGGTGCCTATTCATGTTTTTGACCAAGACCAGAGATAAAGCATGTCCTAGAATATTCTGATAACTGCCAGGAATAAGTCAACATGAATAACAATTTTGGTGATATCTAAATTCTGATTTTTCCTTACTCTATGAAATTTCCACTGAGCAAGATAATATGACTTATTACATAAGAATCATAAAGTATATATTCCCAAACTTTTAAAACTACTCCCTACACACACACACACACACACACACACACACACACACACACACACACACCCCTTGGTACCTACCAAGGGTTGGGAATAGCCAATCTCATGGCAATCTAGTGCATCTATCAAAGCCACAAGAAAAAGCATGGTTGAGCATTGACAACCCACACATCCACTGATTTGAGCATTTTCCACTGGGTCTCATTTTTATCTTTAAATCTGACAATGTTTAATCACATGCTAAAGGGAAGTCATTTCTAAACAATGATTTCAAGAAAATATAAAGTCTTACCAGGCTGAATGTTTTAAACACTGAAAGAATTTGTCATTATATTTCATTGCATATGCATTTCATTTCTAAACTTTGTACACTTATTTACCATGTTGATGATTTCACTTAAATAGTGAATAATAAAAAATAATAATTAGGCAAAGGAACTCAGCGAAACCAGCGGCGCAGAGTCTATTTTTCCACTGCTCTCTTTCTTTTTTTTTTCTTTTTCCCCCTTTCCTCCGCTGCTTTTCTCTCCCGCTTCTCTTCACCCCATGGGCCAGGCATGGACCCCCCAGGGAAGGCGATTTTGCAGACTTGCACAGGACCTGCGGGGTCACGGGTTCCAGGGAACAGACAAGGTCAATGGACCCAAAATCAGTCGTGGTTTCGAGGTGTGGGAGTGAAACGACAAGCAGGGGCTTGGACAGAAATCAATCCAGCATCTGCGCCTGCCCAGCTGTGACAGGCTGCCAACTGAGAGGTGGGAAAGAGCCTCTCTCTGTGTAGAGGCTCTCTCTGGGAAGGAGGTCTGGGCGCAGACATCTTGCTCCGACCTGACTTCCTCAGCAGCTGAAAAAGGCCCTAAAAGAACAACCCTCCCCCACCAGAGAACTGTACCCTGACAACCTGGTTACCATGGAGACCAGTCTCTAGCAAGGGGGTGGAGAGATGCAGCCCAGGCACAGGAGGACAACACTCAAACTGTAAAACCCCAACATCGAGGGGAAAGGCAATTTATTAAGCGCCTGGTACAGACTACAAGTACCAAAAGCTCTACACTTTATTGATACAGTTTTCCACCTTATTTTCTTTTTTAACTTTTTTCCAATTTACTTTTAAAGCTTCCATTTTAAACTTAAAAATGCATTCTCACAGTTTTTCTTTTAATTTTTAACCCACTTTTTATCACAACATGATACTCAATACAACACTCCATAACAATTTTTTTTACCTTGAAATTTTTTCAAACACATTCCTGTATTTTCTGTTGTCATTGTTGCCTCTTGTTTCCCTGTTTGTTTTATCTGTTTTTCCCTTCTCTCCTCTTTCCTTTATTTTCTCTTTTACATATACATATAGTTATAAGCTTCAAGGTAATCCTACATCCCTATTCAATACTACCCCTATATACAA